>JAJOZX010000598.1:647500-862500 GCA_023014485.1 Bathynomus jamesi
CTTTATCTCGTAGTTAGTCTAGGCTGTCCACATGCCTATGTTGAACATGAGCGTAATAGCCCGAAAGTTAATGTGTGGTGTGCTCTAGCACGAGATCGAGTGATTGGCCCATTTTTCTTCGCGGAACCCACTGTGACGTCACACAACTACCTCGCTATGTTGGAACATTTTGCAGTACCCCAATTTATTGACAATAATGTCATCTTTCAGCAAGATGGTGCTCCTCCGCACTATGCCAACGTTGTTCGAGAATTCCTTAATGAAAAATTTCTACAGAGATGGATAGGAAGAGGAGGATGGAAGCCATGGCCTCCACGCTCTCCGGACCTGACACCTTTGGACTTTTATTTGTGGGGTTACGTCAAGCAAAGCGTGTACAGTGTACCCATTAGGGATATTCATCACTTGCACGAGCGAATCACGAAAGCTATCGCATCCGTCATTCCTGATGTTCTTGTGCGTGTGTGGCTGGAATTGAATCACCGCCTAGATGTCTGCAGGGCTACCAGAGGAGCCCATATCGAACTACGTTAAATAAAGTTATTCTTTTAGTGTTGTTCTTCAATTTGCCTTTTTTTCATCTCATTATCATGTTTCGTTGCAATAATATAGCTATTTAAAATCCCACCATGACTTTACGGACACACTGTATTAGTGATGGATCGAATAACCGCAACCGCAACCGCAACCGCACTACAACCGCACAAAAATTCACAACCGCAACCGTAACCGCAACCGCCGTTCCATAAGTGCGGTTGCGGTTGTAAAAGCTTAGTTAATTTTAATTTTAGGTTAATTAGAATATTTCTTTTTTAAAAAGAAAATGATGGGTCTCCTTATGCGTGGAGCGGGAACGTTGTACGATGAGAGGTGTGCGCTTGAAGGTGAAAATGCAGCAAAAATATTATTCTTGAAATTCACACTGCCTGTCATTAAGTTTGACATCAGTTTTTCAAATGAATAATAATCCATAACTTTCAATGGGTGGAGGCTGGGAAAGTGGTAGGTGGGATGAACAGTGCGATGGTCCTCGTCCCTCATCCTGGTAACACACTTAGTGCAAAATATGGTTTTAATTAATTTGACCTATCTTCATAATAGCTATATAAGTTTAGAATATACTTCATTAAATAGTATTTATTTAGTAAATACCTTATGTTGAACACAAGTTTTGCAACACACAAATAGCGGTAGCGGTGTATTGCAAAACTTGTGTTCAACATAAGGTATTTACTAAATAAATACTATTTAGTATATATTATGTACCAAGTGTGGCTAAATCGCACTATAGTGGCTAAATCCAGTTAATAATTACGCATTTTTCCTAGTATATGATAACCGCAACCGCAACCGCGGTTGGAAAAAATTCGACAACCGCAAACACAACCGCAACCGCGGTTGTGAAAAACCGACCACTCGATCCATCACTACACTGTATATATAAAATCCACCGGCCCCGGGTTCGATTCCCGGTAACGGCAGGCGGCGCGCAGTTACCCCAGGTGTTCATCTTTCCATACAATAAAATTGGTTGATAGATAAATGGGTAACCTGGGTATCATGAGTAGCTTAGTGGTTAAGACGGTGAACTGCTGATCGTGAGGTCGTGAGATCGAGTCCGAGTGAAAACTTTGTAATTTCTGACTCCCTCTAGCTGTGGTGGGTCGTAGTTCGGATTCCATGTTAAGCAGTAGGTCTAAGGTGGAGTAACAATTTTAGGGAGAGTGGTGTTTTAGGCTAAAAAGATCTATACAAGGCCACAGATTAAGGTTTTAAAAAAATATAAAAACTGTCCCCAAATTTTGAGTGTTTCAATAAAAGTACTCTCCTTCCGAAAGACTTTCAACTTTATTAAAAATGCTCAAAAATTAAATGATTATCCAAAAGATTTTCATTATGAAAAACTTGAAATTTTTTTTTCCTGCGTTATCCCAGTGATTACATCTGCAGCCAAATATTAAAATAATAATAATAATAATAATAATAATAATAATAATTGCTAAGTTTTGTTATTTTTAAATCAAATTTCTTCCACATCAATAATTAATTAACATATATTTCAACATATATTTTAGCAAGAGAGAACTGACAAAGCAGAATGAGACAAGCTCTTAGGTGAACCTTGAGATCAAGGTTTCCCAGAGAGAGGAATCTGAAACTTTGGGTAAGCGTCTTACGAATTAAGCTTTTTTTATGCAGGAAGGAGGGGCCAAGGGCAAATGTCGCAAAGGCAGAAGAAGAAGAAGAGAAGAAGAAGAAGAAGAGAGCCAAAATCAAGGTCCGAGACAGGTCATAGACAGGACGAAAGATGGATTGAGGAAAATTGTTCCAGAGTTCACCGGTTGAGTAAATGAAAGACTAAAAATACTGATTAACCCTTGCATTAGATATTTGGACAGAAAAGGAGTGAGAAAGTGTAGAAAGTCTGGTACTGCATGCTCTCCTTAGAGAGTTCAGAAGAGCAATGTCCGTTATGATAGCGATAGTAAAGAGAAAGTGAGGCAACATTGCGGTGAAGAGAGAGAGAGAAGAGAGAGAGAGAGAGAGAGAGAGAGAGAGGAGAGAGAGAGAGAGAGAGAGCGAGCGATTGAAGACAATCACTAAGAGGCGGGGAATTGATGAGACGAAAAGCCTTTGATTCCACCGGCTCAAGTACGGCTGTGTGGGTTGAACCATCCCACACATGAGAAGCGTACTCCATACAGGGGCGAACAAGACCCCTGTACAGAGACAGCAACTGAGTAGGGGTGAAGAAACCTCGGCGGCGGTACAGCATACCTAACCTCTTAGAAACTGTTTTAGAAAGAGAATATATGTGATCTTTCAAGAAAAGATCACGAGAAAAGGAAACGCCAAGAATGTTACGAGAAAGGAAGGATTGAGTTGTGTGTTGTTGAAGGTAAGGGGATAGTTGTGTGGAAGATTGTGACGAGTAGACAGATGGAAGAACTGAGTTTTTGAAGCATTGAAAGCCACAAGGTTTTCTCTGCCCCAATCAAATATAGCAGAAAGATTAGAGGTCAGGTGCTCCATAGCCGTACTACGCGAATCATGGAGTGACTGTTCAGAGGGACGCTTTGGGAAGCGGGTGGAGAAGTGAAGAGTGGAATCATCGGCATAGGAGTGAATAGGACAGGAAGTGCGAATTAAAAGACCATTAATAAATAAAAGGAAAAGAGTGGGTGACAGGACAGAACCCTGAGGAACACCACTGTTAATAGCTTTAGGAGAAGAACAGTGGCAATCTACAACTGCAGTTATAGATCGGCTAGAAAGGAAATTAGAGATGAAGGCACAGATAGAAGGATAGAAACCGAAGGAGGGCAGTTTCGAAATTAAAGATTTGTGCCAAACTCTATCAAAAGCTTTTAATATGTCAAGCGCAATAGCAAAAGTTTCACCGAAATCCCGAAAGGAGGATGACCAAGAGTCAGAGAGATATGCAACAAGATCACCAGTAGAGCGTCCCTTCCGGAATCCATACTGACGATTTGAAAGAAGATTGTGAGAAGAAAGGTGTTTAAGAATGTTCCTATTAAGGATAGATTCAAAAACTTTGGAAAGGCAAGAAATCGAAGCAGTTGGACGATAGTTGGAGGGTTGAGAGCGGTCACCTTTCTTTGGGACAGGCTAAATGAAAGCGAACTTCCAGCAGGAAGGAAAAGTACCAGATGAGAGACAAAAACGAAAGAGTTTGCCTAGGCAAGGTGTCAGCACAGAAGCACGGTTCTTAAGAACAACAGGAGGAATACCATCAGAACCATACGCGTTCCTAGAGTTGAGCCCAGATAGGGCAGAAAAAACATCTTTAGAAGAGATTCTAGTTTCAGACATAATAAAGTCAGATGGGGGAGGAGATGGATCAACAGTACACGAATTGTCCAGGGTTGAATTGTAAGCGAAAGTTTGAGCGAAGAGTTCAGCTTTGTCAGGAGAAGAGACGGCAACTGTGCCGTCGAAATGGAAAAGAGGAAGGAAATAAGAGGAAGTAAAGTTATTGAAGAGGTTCTTAGCTAGATGCCAGAAAGAGCGAGAAGAATTAGAATTGGATAGATTTTCACATTTTTGTCGGATGAAGGAATTTTTGGCGAGTCAAAGAACAGATTTTGCATGATTCCGGGCAGAAATATAGGCTGAGTGAGAGGCAGGAGTTGGATGGCGAAGGTACCTCCTGAAAGCCTCCCCTCTGTTGCAGATAGCATTAGAACAAGTAAAGTTAAACCAACTTTTTTTTGCATTAGTAGTAGGAATAGAATATGGAATGTACGCCTCCATGCCCGAGAGAATCACCTCTGTGATGCGCTCAGCACACCCAGAAGGGCCCCGGCCACGGAAGCAGTAATCATTCCATGGGAAATCACAGACGTACTGCCTAAGGGCCTTCCAATCAGCGGCGCCGAAGTGCCAAAAGCGCCTCATCTTGGGAGGATCCAAAGGCCGAATTGGAGCGATAGGACAGGAAACAGATATTAGATAGTGATCGGAGGAGCCCAACGGAGAGAAAAGTTTCACAGCGTAAGAAGAAGGATGAGAGGTAAGAAATAAATCCAAAATGTTGGGCCTATCTCCAAGGCGATCGGGGATACGAGTAGGGTGCTGTACAATCTGCTCTAGGTCATTTAGGATAGAAAAGTTGTAAGCTAGTTCAACAGGGATGCCAGTGAAATGGGAGGAAAGCCAAAGGTAGTGGTGAACATTGAAATCTCCTAAAATGTAGATTTCAGCAAAGGGAGAGCTGGAAAGAATGTATTCTACTTTGGAAGTGAGGTAGTCAAAGAATTTTGGATAGTCAGTAGAAATAGGAGAAAAGTAAACAGCGCAGATGTATTTAGTTTGAGATTGGCATGTAAGCCTTAGACAGATAGTATAGAATTCGGAAGATTCGAGTTCGGGAATACGAGAACAAGTTAGGTCATTGCTTACATATACGCAACATCCACCTTTGGAGTGAAATTGAGTATAGAAAAAGTAGGAGGGTACAGAAAAGGGGTTGCTATCAGTCGTCCCAGACACCTGAGTTTCAGTGAGGAAAAGAAGATGAGGTTTAGAGGAGGAGAGGTGGTGTTCAACAGATTGAAAATTTGAGAAAAGGCCACGAATGTTGCAGAAGTTTAAGAAGTTCACTTCATAGAACCAAAGAGATGCATTGGTATGTAATTATAAATTATTGAAAATATAAAAAAAATATAAAATAATGTACTTAATAATGAACGTAGAAATTAAATGAAATGAAGTGAATTAAAATGAAATGATTAAATACAGTACAAAGATATCTAAAGGAGATTAAGTTAAGGTTATTAATTTATTAAATTTATTAATTTAAATTAATTTACGTTAACAGCTAAGAAGGTTAATCCCAATAAGTGATAACTAGAAATGACTGTGATAATTTATGTATAAAATGTGATTAGAATTTCGATTGTTTTTTCAACTAATTTTGAATTTTTGATGATAGAGTTTTCAAAGTATTTTTTCCAAGGACTTGGAACTTTTCCGTTGTATGGCCGCCACTAAAATCAAATAAAATCTACATTATTCTACTTCTCTTGACATTTTTGACCCCACACACACCATTTGCATTCATGTAAGTCCACACTAACACCCTCGTCGCCTTTATGAAATGGGATTTCGGTCACGAAAACCGAAAATTAAGCCGATGTTAAATGCGAAGCAAAAAAGAAGACGACTATCCTGGTGCAGAAAAAGAGTTGCATGAGCTGCAAACGAGTGGCAAAAAGTGCTTTTTACAGACGAATCAAAGTTTTGTGTGTCATTTGGTGACAGGGGTCCGCGAGGTTGGCGAAGAAAGTCTGAAATGTAGCATGAAAGCTGCCTGAAGTGATCTGTCAGATTTACGGCGAACGTATTAGTGTGGGGTTACATGAATGCAAATGGTGTGGGGGTCACTTGCACTTGTAAACAGAACTGCCATTAGTAACGTTTATCAAGAAATCTGAGAATACTTCATGCTGGAGCCTGCAGAACAGCTGTATGGAGACGAACCATTTATTTTTCAACATGACCTGGCTCCAGCATACGCGGCTCGTGCAACATCTGTGTGGTTTGATGGTTATGAAATTCAAGTACGACCATGACCAGCTAATTCTCCCGATCTTAATTCGATAGAAAATCTTTGCAATATTGCTAAGCAGAAGGTCCAAAAGAGTAAACCAGGAACACTTAATGAACTGAAGAGGTGTTTGATGACAACCTGGCAATCGATAACTACAGAAGAATGGATGAGTCTTGTCGCCTCGATGCCACTTCGATTGGAGACCGTAATCAGGAGTAAGGAATAAACCAAATAAATACTAAGTCGCAGAGCTGGAAAGGCTTTGATAAAGGTTTAATATATTGGCAGTACTTAATAAACACAAGGAACTTCCTGTATTGTTTTTTACTTGACAAGATATTCTAATATTTTGATATGTCGCTATGCATTAACTTTTCACTACTTAATAAGGTTTTTGCTATATTTTAATTTTTTTTCCATAACTGACACACAGATGTGTCTTTTTATCATAACGTCACAGATACTGAATATTCCTCATAAAGATGTATAACTTAAAGGTATTATTAAGGTCCTGAGCGCGTTTGAGACTGTATTCTAATTTTTTGGCCGGGAGTTGTATAAACTATCGTATTTCCCGGCGTATAACACGCACCGTAATTGTTCAGTGTACGTATAGTGCAAAAAATGTGCCACGAGACGATATACAGCCAAAATATAATAATACGACCATCCCTCCCCTACCAAAAATGTGTACCATCGCCGTATAACACGCAGGGTGATTTTTGGAGTATTTTTTGGGGGAAAAAAAAAAGTGCGAGTTATACGGCGGGAAATACGATATATGGAAAAGAAGTATTTACAAATGCCGAATAAAATGTGATGGGTGTAATTCCGAAGAACAAACGAGTAATTAATTTATGTACATTCAAAATTAGGATTACATGTAATTTATACGTCTAATAATTGGGATGAATCTACGTAGAAGTAATGAACGAAATTATTAGGACTGGATTAAATAATCCAACGAGGATTACAAGAAAATGACTATTTTGAATTAATCGGAGAAGGTTAGGAATTCGCTCTTTTGTGAGGAACATTGAACTTATTTTCGCAAACATGAAGACAGTATGACATTTGGAATGATCAAAAAGGAAATCAAAAGGATATACAGAGTGATCCAAAAGTTACGATCGGGTGAAATATATTTATTTTTACAATACGGGTATAATTTTTAAGAACTACAAACCTCAAATATCAGCAATTTATTTATAGATTCACTCCAACATGTGTGCTTACTTTCAGATTTGCTACGTTACAAACTAGGTTAGAACAAATCCCACCAGATCGTGACTTTTGAATTACCCTGTACAATAAAATGCGTATGCTTTATCATATATTTGTATATAGGCAATATTACGTTTTGCGGCATATTTTAGAATTTTATAGGCTTATAGTTTTAAGTGGATGATAACATATAGGCTTTATTGTAAGCTTTTAAAATTGTGTTAGGTGTTATTCTTGATTTTAAACTTCTTGTATCTTACAGAGAGAAGCCATTGATGATGGAAGCAGTTATTTGCGAAACGTTTCTTGATACCAAACGAACCTAAAATGTTTATTTATTATATATAATATATATATAATTTAGTGGTGGACCGGATATCCGCATCCGCATCCGCACTTCTGACTGCGGATGTTATGCAAATATTACCTCTAATAAATTATGCAATTTACAATTAAATTAGCTTATAAAGTAGCTTATAAGGCCCAGTCATGCACATTTCATGTAAAATATTAATTAATAATGAACAAACAAATATATAAACCTCAAAATATAAATACGTGGTAACACAGAAAATTGAATGAAACTTGTTTCACTGAATTTTCTATGGCTGAAACTCTTGAGAAAGTTATTATTTTTATCATAATGAAAACATTAATATTAATTTTAATTCTTATGCATTGCCTCCCATAATAGTAATATCACGAAATTTGAAAAATTATGTCATATATTCATAATTCTATATTATATTGATAGATTAACTAAATATCCGCATCCGCATCCGCAGATATTGAAATTAAAGATCCGCATCCGCAGATGTTGAAAAACTGACATCCGGTCTACCACTAAATTATATATATATATATAGAGAGAGAGAGAGAGAGAGATGGTACAACCAGGTACATATTAAAATTTGGCAAGGACTTTCATTTCTATTGGTTTGGCTAAAAATTAGCAAACAAATCGGAGATTCAATTTATTTTGTAATGTCTTCCATAAACATTTGAATACAGAAGTAATAGCAGTGATAATAATAATAGTGTCTGAATTTGGGGAAGCTGCAGGAGACCTACAGCTTTACGTGGTATCCTAAGCTTCTTCTAAGGGTCGATACATCATCCGAACGCGGAAGATGGTTACCTACCGAACTCCTGAACAGACACAATATCATTTTAAACCTCGCTGATCTAAGAGGAAACGGTGTTGCGACGCTGTCACGATGTGGTCACGATATACAGCCCTCCCCCCAGCATTGCAAATTCATTCGCAAATTTTTTATTTCATTACATTTTCGCTTAGTTTGAATAACGTTTCGAAATGGCTTTGATCTTTATCCAAAAATACATTTTATGTAATACTGTACGTATATTCATGCATGAATACGATAAATTTGGTGTCTTAACTAGATTCTAGTTAACTGCACGACATCAGAGAGGGAACTTAGAGACCGTTTGAATGTCTGCACTGCTTCTTATATATATATGTTGTGTGTGTTTGTGTGTGTGTGTGTGTATGTGTGTGTGTGTGTGTGTGTGTGTGTGTGTGTGTATTTCGTTAATTTGTTCATAAAAAATTTGTTAATTAAAGTAATTATACCCACAACTCAATTAAGGTTATGTCATTTAATAAGAGCGACCATACTAATAAAAGAAAATCAGCACTTTCCACTGTACTTAACACGAAAACTTAACTAAACGTCGGTTCTAAATAAGATAACATTTCGCTTATTATCTTCGCTTGATAAATGAGAAACAGAATTTTTATACATATATACAGTATATATGAAATGAAATGAAATGAAAAGGTTTATTGGCAGACTATAGTCCATATGACAAATATTATTAATACAATGACAGGTCATATACTAAGGATAGAAATATATACAATTGATTAAAAATAATACTGTAATGTCGAAGTTAAGTGGAGCTACAGACAGACGTTTTCGTACCAAGAAGTCCATAGCTTAGAGGATAAATGGCAGGACTCATGGATAGCTTGGATGATCGAGTTGGTTGATTTTTTAATTCTTTGCATTAGACTGTATTGAGCACGTTTTGTTACCTCCGGGAAGCTCGGGACATTGCGGGTAGCAAACATTTGCGAAGCTGAGCATCTCGGGGGGTAATTTATGTAAGAGTCTAAAAGACCTGTTGTACAGCAAATTTAGGGTTCTGCCAGAACCTTTTTTATAATTCACCCAGAGTTGCTGTCCGCATATATTACTGCAGAAAGTACGAAAGAGAGTGTCTTTAGCTTCACTTGTACAGAATCGAAAGTTCCTTATGGTCATATTCGCTTTAGCACACAGGCTTCGAGATTGTTTTCTTATATCCGAGTCATCACTCAAGGAGCTGGTAATAGTTTGACCCAAATACTTAAACTCTTGTATTTCCTCAATTACCTCACCATTCATTTTAAACCTTATATCAGCTGGCTGATTACAGCTTTTAGGATGAAATCGCATAACCTTAGTTTTTGTAACATTAAAAACAATATCATGTTTCTGCGAATACTCTTCGCAGACTTTTAGTAGCCGATCCAGACCTTTAACAGAGGGACTTATTAACACCATATCATCGGCATCAACTAAGTTATTTATCCTTGTGTTATCTATACAACATCCCACTGTTGCCTCGTTAAGTGAAGCAATTAATGCGTCAATATCCACAATAAACAGCATAGGGGAGAGCAAGGAGCCTTGTCTCACCCCGCAAGAGGAGCCAAAACACTCGGATAGTACATTGCCCCACCTAACAGTGAGAGATTGGTGGGAATACCAAAATTTCAATAAATTTAATATGTACATGGGAACCTTCCTGTCTTCTAGTTTTGCAAATAAAATATTGTGGTTCACCCTATCATATGCCTTACTTATATCTAGGAAACAGCTATAAATAGTTGAATTACTGTCAATGTATTTAGATATTGTTTCTTTAAGTACATAGATACACAGGTCAGTTGAATGGGACCTTTTAAAACCAAACTGATTAGGAGATGTCCATAGGAAATCATTTAATCGGAGTAACACGAGTTTTTCTAGTAGTTTCGAGAAGCAGGAAGCGACAGCTATAGGCCTGTAATTATTGCTGGACAGAATGTCTTCGTACTTATTTTTGACCAGGGGCAAGATATATACCCTCATGAACTCTGCAGGGATATAGCTATGAGCAAGCATGGCTGATAGGAGCAATGATATATGCAGACATACTACGTCATTTGCATATTTTTAGTGCTCATTCGAAAAGTCATCTACCCCTGACGCAGAACCAGTCTTTAACTCTTTAATTTACCTCTTTACTTCAGAAAATGATATCAAAGTATTCTCCCTTGTCCCTCCCACAATCGTTTCGCTGCAATCTATCTTAAGATTATTCCTACTCACACTATTAAGAATGTTAGAATAGTGGTTTTTCCACAGCTTTGCAATTTCATCCTCCCCCGACACCCCATCGATTGTCGGAGGGAGGACATTTTTGACACACGTTTGATTCTTAAAAAATTTCCAAAATTTGTTATTATCGTTATTTATGCGAGCTTCACAGGCTTTTGATGCTCGAATAGACTCTTCTTCTTGTTTACATCGCCTTATGGCCGCCTTATACTGACCCCTACTTCTACACATATTCATGTATACTGGTCCTAATCTGGGTCTACCATGAAAGCACCACAAATCATAGGCGTCTTTCGATTCCCTCTTCAGGGGGGGCAATAAAATCATTCCATCCACGAATAATCTTAGTATGATAGTTGTAAGACTTAATCAGGGGGCTTCCTGCTTCTCTTAACAGGGATATTATCTTACTATAGTACCTATCTATAAGTTTACAGTGAGAATCATTTGAGCAAGGATTATTACAAGCAAGATGCAAAATTTCTAAATTATTAAAAAGGTGACTTGTTCTGTCTTTGTATTCTATTCTCTGCTACATATTAACATTAGACCGTTTAGACGCGATTATTCTTACCTATTGAGTTCTTGTTAAGTCGTGTTGCGCATAAATTGGTAAAGTTAATTAATATTTCTAATGGTCTATGATCAGAAAGAAGGAAATCATGCAGAATATGAACTCTAACAATTCGATCCTTTAGATTATTACTAGTGAGACAATGATCAATCCACCTGGTGGTACCACTCATATCACTAACGTATGTAAAATTACCACTGGTTACCCCTCATACCTCTTCATCACTTATACTTAAATTGGCCGACTCGCACATGTTACCCAATTCTACAAAGAATTTTGAGTTCACATGATGTGTGTTAAAGTCCCCCATTATTATACTGTACAGTGAGAATATTTGGGGTTATCTGATAATGACTTAATTTTGTACAGCAAATCAATGTATTCATCTAGATTACTGCCGTTGTTGTATGGTAAATAGCAGTTTACAATTAATATGCAATCATTGTTCACTTGTAATTTAATGCCTAACAACCTTACATTATCGCTTGTTAAAATTTTTATAGGTTTTGACAAATTTTTCCTTATTAAGAAAGCAACACCACCAAAAGGCCTACCGTACATTAATTCATCTGACAAGTCTACTGCTGATGACGCATGGTACATAAAGTCATCATGGATGGTAGAGAGGAATTTTAGCTCTTGCTTAGGTAGCCAGTGCTCCTGCAGGAGTATCAAATCTGCACTGTCGCAGATTTTATGAACATCTACAGTTGAATTCCTCAGTGACCTTACATTATATGAGACTATTTTCAACACGTTATCCGCCATGACTGATAGAGAATTTATTATTAGTAAGATTATTATTATTATTAGTAAGATTATTATTATCATGCACAGTACAACTTTCAGGCATTACCGTTAGGGCGCCTATTATTATTATTATTATTATTATTATTATTATTGTTATTATTTTGCCTGTTATCAAATCTCCTGGAAAAGTGAATAAACTCCTTAACAATAATACCGTCTGGCCATTGACTCATATTATACGGGTTGAAATGCGCATTTACACCTTTAATTATTACTTTAAATGAGTTATAATACGGAGATTTCGTGTTTAGTTTATTAACTATCAATATACTGTGTTCACCAATGACTTCTTCCATCATGTGTCGAATATCGCTTGCCTCGTTCGAGAGCTGAATTCGCGACACAAAGAGCGTGAGATTCCCCATCGGTGGCCTCGCCGCGGAGACCGGTTGAGGAAACCTTCGGGAAGGGCGCCTGTTAGCAGTGACCCACCCGTGCTCCTCCCTCGATCTCCCTGAGGCAGGGTTCGCCTGCCTGGGGGATGGGTGGCACAACCTTTGGGGATAGATAGGAGACCCCTCCCTTACTCTGTGGCTTGGTGAGGGTCTGTTAGCGGTGTTTATAACCCGACGGCCGCGCGTGCCCCTCCTTCTTCGGTGGGAGGGGGGGGGGGGAACTGCGCACCGAGCGAGGCGTAATCGAATGCCTCTCCTCTGCAGTGGGAGGCAGGGAAGAGGGCAATGATGCCTCGTCTCTCGGCATTGGACTGTCCCTGTTCCTCATTGTGAAATCGCGAGCAGGGGTCCTTTCCTGACCGGGAGGTGTTTCAGTTCAACTATCGACTTTTGTACCTCATTTACTGTTTGAGGAGCACCGAGACGTCTACGTCACCCATAGAGATTACCGGTATTCTATATATATATATATATATATATATATATATATATATATATATATATATATATATATATATATATATATATATATATATATATATGATACACACAGACGTGCATGGAAAAGGAACTCTTCTGGGATAATTAAATCCACTATAGTCCGAATAAGTAATGGTAATGGTCATTTACCATTACTTATTCGGACTATAGTGGATTTAATTATCCCAGAAGAGTTCCTTGTTCATGCACGGTCTGTGTGTATCATAAAAAAAACTCAGGGAACCATTATGAGTTCATTCCCATATTATATATATATATATATATATATATATATATATATATATATACAACTGCAAAGAACACGCAGTATAAATAACGTAAAGAACGACGCTTGTATAGGAGATATTCCGCGCAAGACGAGAGAGAGAGAACGAAACAAATGAAAAAATGAGGTAACCACCCGGGAATCGAACCCGGGATCTTCCGATTGCCGGTCAGATGCGATACCATTACACCATGGGCCTCACTCTTCCAAATGCCGTAATTCTTCTACATACTCGCAGAAACCAATGCCCCAAGGGGGCACCTCCCGCATGCCGTAACATTACATTCAACTGCAAAGAACACGCAGTAAAAAATAACGTAAAGAACGACGCTTGTATAGGAGATATTCTGCGCAAGACGAGAGAGAGAGAACGAAACAAATGAAAAAATGAGGTAACCACCCAGGAATCGAACCCGGGATCTTCCGATTGCCGGTCAGATGCGATACCATTACACCATGTGCCTCACTCTTCCAAATGCCGTAATTCTTCTACATACTCGCAGAAACCAATGCCCCAAGTGGGCACCTCCCGCATGCCGTAACATTATATACATTCAACTGCAAAGAACACGCAGTATAAATAACGTAAAGAACGACGCTTGTATAGGAGATATTCCGCGCAAGACGAGAGAGACAGAACGAAACAAATGAAAAAATGAGGTAACCACCCGGGAATCGAACCCGGGATCTTCCGATTGCCGGTCAGATGCGATACCATTACACCATGGCCTCACTCTTCCAAATGCCGTAATTCTTCTACATACTCGCAGAAACCAATGCCCCAAGGGGCACCTCCCGCATGCCGTAACATTATATACATTCAACTGCAAAGAACACGCAGTATAAATAACGTAAAGAACGACGCTTGTATAGGAGATATTCCGCGCAAGACGAGAGAGACAGAACGAAACAAATGAAAAAATGAGGTAACCACCCGGGAATCGAACCCGGGATCTTCCGATTGCCGGTCAGATGCGATACCATTACACCATGGGTCTCACTCTTCCAAATGCCGTAATTCTTCTACATACTCGCAGAAACCAATGCCCCAAGGGGGCACCTCCCGCATGCCGTAACATTATATACATTCAACTGCAAAGAACACGCAGTATAAATAACGTAAAGAACGACGCTTGTATAGGAGATATTCCACGCAAGACGAGAGAGACAGAACGAAACAAATGAAAAAATGAGGTAACCACCCGGGAATCGAACCCGGGATCTTCCGATTGCCGGTCAGATGCGATAACATTACACCATGGGCCTCACTCTTCCAAATGCCGTAATTCTTCTACATACTCGCAGAAACCAATGCCCCAAGGGGGCACCTCCCGCATGCCGTAACATTATATACATTCAACTGCAAAGAACACGCAGTATAAATAACGTAAAGAACGACGCTTGTATAGGAGATATTCCGCGCAAGACGAGAGAGAGAGAACGAAACAAATGAAAAAATGAGGTATCCACCCGGGAATCGAACCCGGGATCTTCCGATTGCCGGTCAGATGCGATACCATTACACCATGGGCCTCACTCTTCCAAATGCCGTAATTCTTCTACATACTCGCAGAAACCAATGCCCAAGGGGCACCTCCCGCATGCCGTAACATTATATACATTCAACTGCAAAGAACACGCAGTATAAATAACGTAAAGAACGACGCTTGTATAGGAGATATCCGCGCAAGACGAGAGAGAGAGAACGAAACAAATGAAAAAATGAGGTAACCACCGGGAATCGAACCCGGGATCTTCCGATTGCCGGTCAGATGCGATACCATTACACCATGGGCCTCACTCTTCCAAATGCCGTAATTCTTCTACATACTCGCAGAAACCAATGCCCCAAGGGGGCACCTCCCGCATGCCGTAACATTATATACATTCAACTGCAAAGAACACGCAGTATAAATAACGTAAAGAACGACGCTTGTATAGGAGATATTCCGCGCAAGACGAGAGAGAGAGAGAACGAAACAAATGAAAAAATGAGGTAACCACCCGGGAATCGAACCCGGGATCTTCCGATTGCCGGTCAGATGCGATACCATTACACCATGGGCCTCACTCTTCCAAATGCCGTAATTCTTCTACATACTCGCAGAAACCAATGTCCCAAGTGGGCACCTTCCGCATGCCGTAACATTATATACATTCAACTGCAAAGAACACGCAGTATAAATAACGTAAAGAACGACGCTTGTATAGGAGACATTCCGCGCAAGACGAGAGAGAGAACGAAACAAATGAAAAAATGAGGTAACCACCCGGGAATCGAACCCGGGATCTTCCGATTGCTGGTCAGATGCGATACCATTACACCATGGGCCTCACTCTTCCAAATGCCGTAATTCTTCTACATACTCGCAGAAACCAATGCCCCAAGGGGGCACCTTCCGCATGCCGTAACATTATATACATTCAACTGCAAAGAACACCAGTATAAATAACGTAAAGAACGACGCTTGTATAGGAGACATTCCGCGCAAGACGAGAGAGAGAGAACGAAACAAATGAAAAAATGAGGTAACCACCCGGGAATCGAACCCGGGATCTTCCGATTGCTGGTCAGATGCGATACCATTACACCATGGACCTCACTCTTCCAAATGCCGTAATTCTTCTACATACTCGCAGAAACCAATGCCCCAAGGGGCTCACCTCCCGCATGCCGTAACATTATATACATTCAACTGCAAAGAACACGCAGTATAAATAACGTAAAGAACGACGCTTGTATAGGAGATATTCCGCGCAAGACGAGAGAGACAGAACGAAACAAATGAAAAAATGAGGTAACCACCCGGGAATCGAACCCGGGATCTTCCGATTGCCGGTCAGATGCGATACCATTACACCATGTGCCTCACTCTTCCAAATGCCGTAATTCTTCTACATACTCGCAGAAACCAATGCCCCAAGGGGGCACCTCCCGCATGCCGTAACATTATATACATTCAACTGCAAAGAACACGCAGTATAAATAACGTAAAGAACGACGCTTGTATAGGAGATATTCCGCGCAAGACGAGAGAGACAGAACGAAACAAATGAAAAAATGAGGTAACCACCCGGGAATCGAACCCGGGATCTTCCGATTGCCGGTCAGATGCGATACCATTACACCATGGGCCTCACTCTTCCAAATGCCGGCAATCGGAAGATCCCGGGTTCGATTCCCGGGTGGTTACCTCATTTTTTCATTTGTTTCGTTCTCTCTCTCTCGTCTTGCGCGGAATATCTCCTATACAAGCGTCGTTCTTTACGATATATATATATATATATAGAGAGAGAGAGAGAGAGAGAGAGATATATATATATATATATATATATATATAGAGAGAGAGAGAGAGAGAGAGTATATATATGTGTGTGTGTGTGTGTGTGAAAGAGACACGTACTAAAGCACATGCCATTTATCCACCCATATCTATGCGTCTAACGAGTTGCAATAGTTGTTTCAAGGTGGATATATCCAAAGTGCGCATGAGTTACAAACTCTCTCTCTCTCTCTCTCTCTCTCTCTCTCTCTCTCTAAGCTAGGCCAAGAAGGAAGTAGAAAAATTAGAAATAATAATGAAAAAAAGAACAATGAAAATTGATACCATGCTTACATTTATAGACGTGTAAAGCTTTCACACAGGAATAGTACTAATAGCAAAGTATAGAACAGACAAGGCTCTTTCCCTCCTCCGCCATCCACTGCTGACAGAAAACAATAGTGAAAGAAGATTTATAGGAAAGTAGAAAAACGCATAATGAAAAGAATAGCTTTAGAGTTTATTCATACTATGCCTACACTCATCTCGTGTAGGCCTACTTTGTTACGCATTAGAAGACAATGGAAAATAAAGCACAGCAAAATTTTTTATTTATTTATTATTTACAAGTCATCATCATTTCGTCGTCGCATCATTTCTCCGTAGCCTGCAATGCTATCTACTGAAGATTTATCATATAGCAATTTATATTGCGGCCTTCGCATAGGAATTACCTAGATAAAAGAGCAGTACAATTTAAGCCTACAGTTTAAGAATTCTCCATGCATAATAGGGAATAATAATGCATAATATACATAATTTTCTTTTCTCGCGAAATTTTGGTACACAATATTTAAAAAAACTAAATTTCTATTGTAAGTAGCTTCCCTGAAGATGAGTATGACTATTCGGAGGTTTTGATTCCCAAGAGCTCTCATCAAGCTTTTCATAATCTGACAACTCCCAGTGCTCTGAAACCAGACCCGCCCAGCGCCTCTTACTACATTTTTTGCAAAATGGAACATCGCTACTTTTATATAAAACTATAACACTTTCCGTAGCTAGCTAAGTTAGATAGTCGGCGATTTACCGAGAAGGAACTAACATTCCTACACTCTAAAACCAAGTAGCATCCCTAAAATTGAGAAAATTTATTCGAAGGTTTTGGCTTCCGAGAGATACCATCAGTCCATTCCTCCTCTACCAATGGGATATCATCTGAGAACTCCCAATGCTCTGAAATCAGACCCGACCAGCTCCTCCAACTATATTTATTGACAAAGGGAACATTACTACTTTTACTCTATCTTAACTAGCCCTTCCTGAAGCAGCACCCTTTTAATAATGAAAAAAAGGGAAGGAGCAAAAGATAGAGGGGGAAAAAGGAGAAGTTTCACAAAATAATTTAATATAGCTATTCGAGGGTTTTGACTCCCGAGAATTTCCATTTATTACAAACACGTAAATAAAAATAGAAAAAGTAAAAAAGGTATATATATGCAGGGTGTACATAAAGTCAGGATCTATTTTTGTGAAGCACTTGGAAATTATATGGAATTCAATCATAAAATGATAAAGTGGTAACATTTATTAAATAATTAAGAGTAGGATTCGACGTGACGCCCATCAGTATCCCTGCACAGCTCAAATCGTTCCGCAGCATTTCTAAACACATTCTGGAGCATTTGCGGGGTTATGTTATCTGCAGCAGTTCGTATACGTGTACGTAAGTTTTCAAGACTCGTAATCTTCGTCTGATAGACGTGCGATTTGATAAAGCCCTATGCAAAGAAATTTAAAGGGGTTAAATCTGATGATCTCGCTGGCCAAGGTCTGTTGCTTCCGCGTCCGATCCGCGTCCGATCAGCATGGGGCTTTATCAAATCGCACGTCTATCAGACGAAGATTACGAGTCTTGAAAACTTACGTACACGTATACGAACTGCTGCAGATAACATAACCCCGCAAATGCTCCAGAATGTGTTTAGAAATGCTGCAGATAACATAACCCCGCAAATGCTCCAGAATGTGTTTAGAAATGCTGCGGAACGATTTGAGCTGTGCAGGGATACTGATGGGCGTCACGTCGAATCCTACTCTTAATTATTTAATAAATGTTACCACTTTATCATTTTATGATTGAATTCCATATAATTTCCAAGTGCTTCACAAAAATAGATCCTGACTTTATGTACACCCTGTATATATATTATATATATATATATATATATATGAGAGAGAGAGAGAGAGAGAGAAACATATATGTAAATACAAACATTAAAGTGGTACTCCCAAAAACAGGAGAGGAAGAACATTAGCATAACTCTTAAGTATTCATAAAGTTTTTTTTCATTTGAACAGTTTCTCACTGCGAATTTTCACCACTTCTGAATTTCAAATATGAGAAAAAAGAAAAAAAAAAAGAAGAGAGACTTAAAAAAAAAGACATTTCTTTTTATACTTTTTCAGGACTATTTTCATTTATTTTGAATAAAAGATTTTGATAGGTATGTCTTTTCTTGTTATATATACATACATACGTACATACACACACACACACACACCTCACATATATATATATATATATATATATATATATATATATATATATATATGATGAAAATAACCACGAAGGGAAAAGGAAACACAGAATGGTGCTCAAGCGCTTTCGTCTAATGACATCCTCAGGAACAATGAAATAAATAACAAGTTCGAGACTATATATAGGTCACAAAAATAAAATAAAATAGAAAAATAAAAATTGTAGGATGAGCATACAAATTCATAAGGAAAAGCTATCAGAGTTTTAGCACTTTGCCCCCCTTGTCTAAATCCGTTCTGAACGAATTCAAAACAATAGGATCAAGCGAAAAAAGGCCCTGACTAATGTTGAAATTATTTGTAAGTTGAATAATGGCAGACTCAAGAATATTTCTATTAACAATGTTGCTTGTGTGAAACAAAATTGAAGCATTAATCCAATCAATATAGTGGGATAACTGACAAATGGACGAAAAGGGCACTGGACGACTGTCGCGTTCTAATGGAATATTGATGCTGTTTCACACGCGTGTGCAAATCCTTTCCCGTCTGTCCAATGTAAATGGAATCACATTGTTTGCAACCAGTTTTATAGATAATGGCTTAATTATTGGTAGGACTATTCTTTACTATGATATTTTTCACAATATTATCATATGAAACTACTACATTAATGTTCAAAAGTTTAAGTACATTAGCAATACCTAAAAAGCCGGGGAAAAATGGAAGTACTAAAATATTCTTCGACAAAGTGCGAGGGTTATTATTCATACGATAGAAAGTTCGTTTTGCCTTGTTAAGACAAGATTTCCAAAAAAGCAGGTGGGTAACACAAATAACTTTCAATACTGTTGATTTTTTCTAATTCGACATCCATGTATCCCGGACTGGCGATCCTAAGAACGTGAAGAAACAATGAGGAAAATATGGCTTTCTTGATGGGGGTGTCATGTCCGGAGTAAAAGTGTACGTAGGACAAATTGTTTGTTTTTTCCGATAAATTCTAAACTTAAAACCTGAGCTTTCCCTATGTACACGCACGTCCAAAAACGAGATTCAGTTGTTTTGTTCCACTTCTAAAGTAACCTTTTAACCTTTCAAATGTTCCGTGCGATGATTTCTCATTTCAAGAAGGTCAAGCTTGTCACCCCTCCTCTCGAGTTGGCCTGGTGAAGTAGTGAGTTGGTTTCTTGTACTCTCCACCTCACATAGCCAGGTACGCCCGGCTCATCGGGGATTGCTCTGAGCCAGGCGTCTAATCTTTTGAAGATGTCCACCGCAACAGCACTCGTGTTCCTTAGTTCTTTGGGCAGCTGATTAAACAGTCTTGGTCCTCTCACAAAAAAATACTTCCTTTCAGGGTTAAGAATGTTCCCTGTCTAGCCTTTAATTTGGGAACACGACGCAGTCTTCCTTTTCTACTTTCCACTGTTGTTTGGGGAGTTATAGGGTTCAGAGTAAGATTAGGGGCTAGTTTCTCCATTATTTTCCAAGTGTATATAATGGTGTATCTCCCTCTTCTCCTTTCCAGTGAATATAGATTTAATTCGCGTAACCTTTCCCAGTAATTTAGTTCTTTACACTCATTGATCTTGGCTGTGAAGCTTCTCTGAATCCCTTCTAGCTGTTTAATGTCTTCATTTTTATATGGGGATGTTAGGACCGAGCAGTATTCCAATTTGGGTATGATCAGTGTTTTCAGAAGAGGAATCATTATATTCCTATCCCTTCGTTTAAAGGTTCTCAGTATCTGCCCAGTTATTCTCTTTGCTGTGTTTACTGCTATCTTATTTTGTGTTTCAAATTTCGCATCATCAGTCATTACAACTCCTAAATCTTTCGCTTTAGAATTTCTCTGAATTTCCTGTCCATTTGGGGTATAGTATTCCATGGATTTTAGGTTCTCCTTTTTCCGTAACGTAACAGTTGAAATTTCTCAGTGTTAAACTTCATATTGTTGTCTTCCGTCCACTTGTACATTCTGTTCATGTCTGTTTGTAGAGATCCTATATCCTCCATTAAGTAAACTTAATGGAGTGAACTTGATTATTTAACTGAAGGAGGAAGTCATCCAATTCACGCTTCATGGGCCAGATACATAAAATATCGTCGACGTACCACAACCGTGGGATGCCAACCCCCAGGATTCTCGGAATGTAAGTGATTTCGAAAAACTCCATATAAATATTGGAGAGGATGGGCGACAAGGGATTACCCATGGCCATCCCAAAAACCTGTTGATAATATTCACTATTGAAAGTGAATTTACAGTTTTTGATACAAAGTTTAATGAGTTCCAAAACGATGTGTGCAGGTAGTGTCAGGTCATACTTATGTAATTCTTGGGAGAAAAAGTCAAGCATATCGTAATCGGCACTTTTGTAAACACTGAACAAACGTCGAAACTGATCAATCTATCGTTGGTTTCAATGCATATACTGTATTGTTCAGTTTTTCAGTAAGACCCATGAAATTTTTCACATGTGAATCAGAGATAGTTCCGAGAATGGGGGACAAGACTTTGACAAGCCATTTGGAGAGTTTATAGGTCATAGAACCCACAGAGCTAATAATGGGGCGCATAGGGTTGCCAGGTTTGTGGATTCTAATAAGACCGTAAAGGTAGGGAAGAGAAAGCGAAGTGGACGTGAAAAGCGGAATTAAGTCCTTACGATTTTTGAGAATACGTTTCATGCCACTGTTGAATGATTTGATGACGCCATCCTGCGGGTTGTTCCTAAGCTTTCTCTATGTGGCGAGGTCCTAGAGAAGCTCGTTCATGTTTCCAATGCATTCCGCTTTGTCCATAATAACTATGGTGTAATCCCTTGTCGCCCCTCCTCTCCAATATTTATATGGAGTTTTTCGAAATCACTTACATTCTGAAAATCCTGGGGGTTGGCATCCCCTGGTTGTGGTACGTCGACGATATTTTGTGTATCTGGCCCATGAAGCGTGACCTGGATGACTTCTTCCTTCATTTAAATAATCAAGTTCACTCCATTAAGTTTACTTTAGAAGTGGAACAAAACAACTCAATCCCGTTTTTGGATGTGCGTGTACATAGGGAAAGCCCAGGTTTTAAGTTTAGTATTTATTGGAAAAAAACAAGCAATTTGTCCTACATGCACTTTTACTCAGGACATGACACCCCCACATCAAGAAAGCCATATTTTCCTCATTGTTTCTCCGCGTTCTTAGGATCGCCAGTCCAGGATACATGGATGCTTAATTAGAAAAAAATCAACAGTATTGGAAGTGATTTGCGTTATTCACCTGCTTTTTTGGAATCTTGTCTTAACAAGGCAAAACGAACTTTCTATCGTATGAATAATAACCCTCGCACTTTGTCGAAGAATATTTTAGTACTTCCATTTTTCCCAGACTTTTTAGGTATTGTTAATGTACTTAAACTTTTGAACATTAATGTAATAAGTTATTTTCATTTGACAATATTGTGAAAAATATCATAGTAAAGCATAGTCCTACCAATAATTCATCTATAAAATTCGTTGCAAACAATGTGATTCGTTTTACATTGGACAGACGGGAAAGGATTTGTACACGCGTGTAAAACAGCATCAATATTCCATTAGAACGGGACAGTCGTCCAGTGCCCTTTTTGTCCATTTGTCAGAGTTATCCCACTGCATTGATTGGAATAATGCTTCAATTTTGTTTCACTCAAGCAACATTGCAAGAGAAATATTCTTGAGTCTGCCATTATTCAACTTACAAATAATTTCAACATTAGTCAGGGCCTTTGTTCGCTTGATCTTGTTTTTTTTAATTCGTTGAGAACGGATTTAGGCAAGAGGGGCAAAGTGCTAAAACTCTGATAGCTTTTCCTTATGAATTTGTATGCTCCTCCTACAATTTTTATTTTTCTATTTTATTTTTTTTGTGACCTATATATAGTCTCGAACTTGTTATTTATTTCAGTGTTCCTGAGGATGTTATTAGACGAAAGCGCTTGAGAACCATTCTGTGTTTTCTTTTTCCTTCGTGGTTATTTTCATCATAAATATTATTCACGTGTTACTTTCGTGAAATAATATGCATATATATATATATATATATATATATATATATATATATATATATAATATAACTACCTACCCTAAATATATATATAATGTAAAGAACGACGCTTGTATAGAAGAACGTTCCGCACAAGATGAGGAGGGAGAACGAACAAATGAAAAATGAGGTAACCACCCGGGAATCGAACCGGGGATCTTCCGATTGCCGGTCAAATATGCTATCCACTACACCATGGGCCTCGATTAATCAGAAGTCGTAATTCTCCTACATACGAGCAGAAACCAATGCCCTGAGAAGGCACCCACCTCTCGCATGCCGCACATATATACATTTTAACTGCAAACAACACACAGTATAATTAATGTAAAGAACGACGCTTGTATAGAAGAGCGTTCCGCACAAGATGAGGAGGGAGAACGAACAAATGAAGAATGAGTTAACCACCCGGGAATCGAACTCGGGATCTTCCGATTGCCGGTCAGATATGCTATCCACTACACCATGGGCCTCGATTAATTAGAAGTCGTAATTCTCCTACATACGAGCAGAAACCAATGCCCTGAGGGGGCACCTCCCGCATGCCGCACATATATGCATTTTAACTGCAAACAACACACAGTATAATTAATGTAAAGAACGAAGCTTGTATAGAAGAACGTTCCTCCTCATCTTGTGCGGAACGTTCTTCTATACAAGCGTCGTTCTTTACATTAATTATACTGTGTGTTGTTTGCAGTTAAAATGTATATATGTGCGGCATGCTGAAGGTGCCCCCTCAGGGCATTTGTTTCTGCTCGTATGTAGGAGAATTACGATTTCTAATTAATTGAGGCCCATGGTGTAGTGGATAGCATATCTGACCGGCAATCGGAAGATCCCGGGTTCGATTCCCGGGTGGTTACCTCATTTTTCATTTGTTCGTTCTCCCTCCTCATCTTGTGCGGAACGTTCTTCTATACAAGCGTCGTTCTTTACATTAATTATACTGTGTGTTGTTTGCAGTTAAAAAAAAAATAATATAATATAATATATATATATATATATATTATATAAGGTAGGCAGTTATATATAAATATATATATATATAATGGAGCCTCTACCTACCTTAAATGAATAAAAATTATAAAAAAAAAAGATGTCACATGTAGAAGCTAATGTAAGTTCAATGACCACCGACAAAAACGTAGGAGGAATCTGGCTATTTATAGGTGTGTGTGTGTGTGTGTGTGCGTGCGCGCGCGCGCGCGCGCAAATCTAATAATAATAATAATAATAATAATAACAATAATAATTTGGTACGGTAACAATTATAGAGAAGTTCAAGGGAATTCCAAGTAATCTTCGTCTGTCACGTTAGGCAATCTCTGAGCATTATTGCTTCGTTGAGTCTGTTCTTGTATCAAGATAATAGTTCACATTCCTGAAATTATTACTGAGAGTTATTAGTACAAAGATCAGAGAGGATTTGCATCAGTTTTGGCTTAAACTGTTTAGTGTATTCAGTGTGTGTGTGTGTGTGTGTGTGTGTGTGTGTGTTGTGTGTGTGTGTGAGCAGCTGATGTTTCATTAAACCTCAAAATAATGACAATATTGAAGTGAAATTATTTATTCTAGTACTTTTAGGGTATTTAATTTGATTTTAAGTTGATGTGTGTGGTGTGTGTGTATGTGTGTGTGTTTGTGTGTGTTTGTGTGTGTGTATATTTTTTTTTTAGATGGCACCTTCTTTTTGCATATAATTTTGAAATACAGCGGCGTTCTAAATGAGCAAATATGTCTGTAACTTCAAATACATTTTGATTCTGGCTCTAATCCTGTCACTTCCATAAATTTCGTGTTAGTACAATTCCTGTATAAACCAAATTTAATTTATGTCAGGCAAAATATTGAATTATTTCTTCTTTAAATTTACAGTGAAAAAAAGAAGCTATTGTTTACAAAAAAAGCTTACTGGAATATAATAGTTTTGGCCATTCCAAATCTAAAATTGTAATTTTAATAATCATCAGATTTTAAATTTTAAAATAATTTTATAATTTTTTATGTATTTTAATAAAATTTTACATTATTAAACATTCTTTCAATATTTACAAACTTTAAAATAATGACAATAGGAATAGATGACTCAGCAACTTTTGGGGCTTATTCATCTTTCAGTTTTTTTTCTTTTATTTTTGCATGCTCGGTAAGAATTGAGTGTAAATGCGTGCAGTGCATTTGTGCACGCAATTTTTATAACAATATCTTACGAAGAGAAAATGATGAACTTCTAATATATATATATATATATATATATATATATATATATATATATATATATATATATATATACAGGGTGGGCCGTAAGTTTCCATACATAGAAAAATAAACATTTTTTATGGACAACCATTTTTATTTATATAATATGCTCTACATGGTTGCCATTGTTTTGAAAACACATTTCAATACGTGTTCCCCACTGTTGATGAACACGCATTAGCACAGTGACGTTATGCTTGTAATGGCGTTGGTGATACGTTCTTTAGATGATTTATGTCTCGTATCTTTTCCTGATACACCATGGCCTTCAAGTGCCCCCAAAGATAGAAAATCAAGGGGGGTGAGATCTGGGGATCTGGGAGGCCACTCCACAGGACCACGCCGACCAATCCAAGCATCCGGAAACTGCTGCTGATCCAAATACCGACGCACGTGAAGACCATAATGAGGTGGAGCTCCATCTTGCTGGAAGTAAACTGTGAAGTTACCTTCCTCGTTTAGCAGGGATGGGAATCTCTTCTTGCAACATGTTAAGATACCTTTCGGCATTAAGATTTCCACTGACAAAAATTGGTCCAATAATTCTGTCACCCCATATCCCGGCCCACACCATCACTTTACCGGCACCTTGCATCTTCGTCGGACTCAGCCAGTTAGGGTTAGCATTACTCCAATAACGTATGTTTTGCCGATTAACCTCTCCATTGACGTAAAAATTTGCTTCATCAGTAAACAAGATCTTAGTTGAAAAGTTTGCATCCTCGTTCACTTTGGTTAATGCCCATTCACAGAATTCCATCCGTCTATCCGGGTCGTCTTCACTCAAATGCTGTGCCATATGCAATTTGTATGGATGCCATTTGTTTGCTTTCAAAATGCGCCTGATACTCGATCTGCTGACACCACTTTCTGCAGACAACCGTCGTGTACTTTTTCTGGGACTCCGTGTAAGCGCTGTAAGTATCGTAGCTGTTGTGTCTTCATCGGTGGCTGTACGTCTTGGACCACTTCGCGGTTGATCTGCAACATTTCCAGTTTTCTGAAACTTGTTAATAAGTTTTGCCACAGTGTCGTGTGTGATGTTCGTTCCATGTTGTCTGTTAAAGTTCATTGCAACCATGCGACTGCTTCCCGACCCAGCCATCAGTATGATTTCAATTCGTTGCTCTTTCGTCAAACGCATATTCTTAGGGTATCTGAAACATAAAAACAAACGTTTAAATTTTCCTATGTATGGAAACTTACGGCCCACCCTGTATATATATACAGGCCCGAATTTAGCTATAGGCGAACTAGGCGATCGCCTAGGGCCCCGCGCCAAAGGGGGCCTCGCTCAAGCCGTTTTGCGCGTTCTGTTCAAGTGATATTAATGATTTAGAACTCTATGAAGAACATAAAGTAATTTGCAGGTTTATACCTGAGAAAACAGATCTCGGAAATGCCCTTGTTTATATAGTGCAAAAACAACTAAGTGAGATTTATCCTAATGTTTATGTTGCACTTCGAATATTATTAACTATCCCAGTTACTGTTGCTTCGGCTGAAAGAAGTTTCTCGCGTCTCAAACTTATTAAAACATATTTGCGTTCCACCATGTCTCAAGCGAGATTGCAATCATTAGCTATGTTATCAATAGAAAACGATATAACAAATTCATTAGATTATTCTCAATTAATTGAAGAGTTTAGCTCGAAGAAAAGTAGAAAAGCATTGCTGTAATATTCAAGGAGCATCTGAACCAAATATTAAAGCATTAATATTTAGCCTGATAAGTCGATCGCTCACTATTATAAAAAATGAAATGTCAACATCTCTTATACATCACATATGAAAAACGTTTGTATACCATGGAAAGTCATTACCTATAATATTATATAAATCTTAGAAATCATTGTCTTATATTTTCGATACAAATCTTGATTCATATTATAATTTATACTTATTTGTATGGTTTATTTATATTTCTTATACAATTTCCATGCGTGATTATTTTGGTTTGGTTTAATTTTTAAGTGCTGGCATAGTTCTGTCTATGCGGATTCTAATATTGCTGGTATAGTACCGATAATTAAGTCCATATTTTCATATATATAGGCCTAGGGCCTCGCAATTTCTAGATCTGCCTAGGGCCTCGCAACTTCTAGATCCGGCCCTGTATATATATATATATATACCAGGAGTGATCAAAAAGTATCGATAATTTTATTGATACGGACAAATGAATGCAAATAAGAAATAACCGTTTACATATGTGAGTCTTCCTGCCCTCTGGCGTCTGCAGTCTGAAGCAAAATCTGTTAACATGAGTCAGTAGTTGGTTGGAGCGCTTAAAAGGAGGGTGTGTGTTTGCAGTACGTATAAATCGCTGAAATGGAGCAACGCGCGTTCGGAGACGAACGAAATGATTAAAACAGCTTTTGGAAATGATGCTCTCAGTGTAGCTAACGTTTACAAATGGCACAACAAGTTTAAAAATGGAGAAACATTGCTTGAAGACAAGGAACGCAGTGCCCGCCCTTCTACTTCCCGTACTGATGAAAATGTCCAACAGATTCGATTTCTGGTACGAGCAAATGTTTCTCCATTTTTAAACTTTTTGTGCCATTTGTAAACGTTAGCTACACTGAGAGCATCATTTCCAAAAGCTGTTTTAATTATTTCGTTCGTCTCCGAACGCGCGTTGCTCCATTTCAGAGATTTATACGTACTGCAAAAACACACCCTCCTTTTAAGCGCTCCAACCAACTACTGACTCATGGTAGCAGATTTTGCTTCAGACTGCAGACGCCAGAGGGCAGGAAGACTCACATATGTAAACGGTTATTTCTTATTTGCATTCATTTGTCCGTAGCAATAAAATTATCGATACTTTTTAATCACTCCTCGTGTGTATATATATATATATATATATATATAATATATATATTATATATATAATTATCTATTTTTTACAGAACATTGTAATGAAGTAGATAATAGAATTTTAAAATACAAGAACCCAAGTTTCAGTAATATGTAATATTCATTTATTATTCAATAATATATATATATATACACACACACACACACACACACACACACACATATATATATATATATATATATATATATATATATATATATATATATATATATATATATATAAGGTGGGGAGAAAGTTACTTTACAATTTTTTATTTTATTATGACCTAACTATAAAAAAGGGGCGAAGGAGGAGCGTTGGTAGAGTAATCATTCTGTTTCCTTCCCCCTCCAGCATGCAGTTCCATTTTTATGAACACGTTCAAAATGTAAGACACGCACGAGTGTGTACACTGGTGTTGGCCCTTTAATGCGTATAAGGGCCCCTTATCGTCTGACGTTACCTGAACCAAAATGAGTAAAGCGCACGCTATAGGTATGAAAGGGTTAATAACGCCACTGAATTAACGTTTTTTGATATTATATAGCATCGTTCGTGTGTGTGACACCGTAACACACTGGGTAACACCATTTCCCTATAAGCGAAGCGAAGGCACCGAGGTCGGGGGCTCGTCCCCAGATGATACTATTGGTAATAATAATAATAATAATAGTCATAATAGTAATACAGGAGCGCTGTGCGAGTTTCTGACCTTCCTGATTGATTAATTATTATGATGAACGAAGTGAAGTTACCGGAATCAGGGGTTCGATTCCCAATAATGCTGGTTAATAATAATCTAGGGAGTTAATGTAATGAGCCGCTTTCGTCTGGACTGAGCGCTGTGCCAGTTTCAGGCCCTCCTCACTCATTATAAACATAATTATATTACAATCAATATAAATATAAATATATATTTACAGTCAATCAACTTTTTTTTAAATTTTCATTAAATCCAACGGTCAGACGTACAAGTGGTCTTGAAAGAGGGAAGAAAGCGTATTCTATGATGGGGGTTCCTTAACCTCCTTTGCAACATCTAAGGTCATATGAAGGAGGAGGATCTACAGCTTTACGCGAGATCCGAACCACGGGTCGCTACATAATCTGAACGCGGAGGACGGTCCCCCATCCAACTACTATCCAGACCCAATGTCGCTTAACTTCGCTGGTGGACGGGAAGTGGAGTTACGACATTGGTCACGATATAGATCAAGCAGAAAGGAATTACAGGATCAGTCCTTTGATGGGAAATAAAATTGATTATTTATAATAGGTGCACGCAGTACCCTTTAATCCTGTCAAAGTTCAAATTTGTACAAAATCTCCAAAAGTATTCAGGATTTGAAAGGAATCAATAAAGATTAGAGTGGCAAAGAGGGGGTTTAGTTTAATTTATACAAAACTAGTGGTCTCCCTTCGTGTAGAAACACATTCACACTTTGCTTCTCAATTTGAAATTTGGTTAATCAAAATACACGCACACGCACGCACGCGCACACACACACACACACACACAACACATATATATATATATATATATATATGTAAATAACGACGCTTGTATAGGGGAATATTCCGCGCAAGATGAGGAGGGAGAACGAAACAAATGAAAAAATGAGGTAACCACCCTTGGGGCATTGGTTTCTGCGCGTATGTAGGAGAATTACGGCATTTGAACGAGTGAGGCCCATGGTGTAATGGTTATCATATCTGACCGGCAATCGGAAGATCCAGGGTTCGATTCCCGGGTGGTTACCTCATTTTTCATTTGTTTCGTTCTCCCTCCTCATCTTGCGCGGTATATTCTCCTATACAAGCGTCGTTCTTTATGTTAATTATACTGCGTGTTTGCAGTTAAAATGTATATATATATATATATATATATATATATATATACACACACACACATATATATATACACAGGGTGATTCATAAATGTGTTTCATAAATCGCAAAGTGTATTCTTGAGACAAAAGTAAAGAAGAAAGACCGTATAAACATAGATCGAGAAACCCGTAGGTTTCGAGCTATAGCACGCGACAGAAAAATGAAACTCCCAAAGATTTTTTACATTTTATGCAAATACACAGTGTGATACATTTGCTTCATTAAAGTAAATGTTCAAAATTTGTTCCTACTTCTTGTATATATATATATATATATATATATATATATACTGGGGTACCACAAAGGAGGCTCCTAATTTGTAATTAGCCGTAGTTATTAATGATTACGTATACTGACCTAAGTAATTATTTTGATCAATATTTAGTCATCTTTCGATCAAAACAAGGAAAAAACTAGATTTAATTATTAACAAATAAATACATAAATAAATAAATATTCAAAGTGAATAATATTACAATTGCTTCAGTGAATAATAGTGAATAATATTACTATGGCTTCAGTTGAATCTGCAGTGATACAGTAATTAAAATATTATTTACATTGAAATACAAATTATAATTTAAATTTTAATTAGATTATATTAATGAATTGTAAAATTACTCGCGAATGAATTTCAGAGTTCGTTACCGTTGAAAGGAATGACAGGCAGGTCAAAACGAGGGTAGGCCTAAACGAGGGTAGGCCGAGGGTAGGCCTGTTAAAAATAAATGCTACATCTTCGAATGGTGAGCAGAGACTGAAGAACTTTGAGTGGTAAATCTTGAAGACGAGAGACTTGTTCGTCGTGGAAGCACTATCTAGCGGTTGACCTCTGTGTCAAGCCTCGGTGATAAATGGTTCTCGAAAACAAGGAACCTCTTACACTGTGACGAAGCTCCAGCCGCGAACCTTTTTGAGAACTTTGTACCAGCAGGAGAAATCTTCGTAAGGGTAACCCTTGTTGATGCTATTCAATATGCACTTGAGAAATGTAAAAGTAATATATATATATATATATATATATATATATATATATATATATATATATATATATATATATACACATTTAAACTGCAAACACGCAGTATAATTAACGTAAAGAACGACGCTTGTATAGGAGAATATTCCGCGCAAGATGAGAGCGAGAGAACGAAACAAATGAAAAAAATGAGGTAACCACCCTGGAATCGAACCCGGGATCTTCCGATTGCCGGTCAGATATGATAACCATTACACCACGGGCCTCACTCAATCAAATGCCGTAATTCCTCTACATACGCGCAGAAACCAATGCCCCAAGGGGGCACCTCCCGCATGCCGTACATTATATACATTTAAACTGCCCGGGATTCCCGAGTGGTTACCTCATTTTTTCATTTGTTTCGTTCTCTCGCTCTCATCTTGCGCGGAATATTCTCCTATACAAGCGTCGTTCTTTACGTTAATTATACTGCGTGTTTGCAGTTTAAATGTATATAATGTACGGCATGCGGGAGGTGCCCCCTTGGGGCATTGGTTTCTGCGCGTATGTAGAGGAATTACGGCACTTGATTGAGTGAGGCCCGTGGTGTAATGGTTATCATATCTGACCGGCAATCGGAAGATCCCGGGTTCGATTCCCGGGTGGTTACCTCATTTTTTCATTTGTTTCGTTCTCTCGCTCTCATCTTGCGCGGTATATTCTCCTATACAAGCGTCGTTCTTTACGTCAATTATACCGCGTGTTTGCAGTTTAAATGTATATAATGTACGGCATGCGGAAGGTGCCCCTTTGGGGCATTGGTTTCTGCGCGTATGTAGAGGAATTACGGCATTTGATTGAGTGAGGCCCGTGGTGTAATGGTTATCATATCTGACCGGCAATCGGAAGATCCCGGGTTCGATTCCAGGGTGGTTACCTCATTTTTTCATTTGTTTCGTTCTCTAGCTCTCATCTTGCGCGGAATATTCTCCTATACAAGCGTCGTTCTTTACGTTAATTATACCGCGTGTTTGCAGTTTAAATGTATATAATGTACGGCATGCGGGAGGTGCCCCCTTGGGGCATTGGTTTCCGCGCGTATGTAGAGGAATTACGGCATTTGATTGAGTGAGGCCCGTGGTGTAATGGTTATCATATCTGACCGGCAATCGGAAGATCCCGGGTTCGATTCCCGGGTGGTTACCTCATTTTTTCATTTGTTTCGTTCTCTCGCTCTCATCTTGCGCGGAATATTCTCCTATACAAGCGTCGTTCTTTACGATATATATATATATATATGGGATTGAACTCAGAATGGTCTTTTGAGGTTTTTTATGATACACATAGACTGTGCATGGAACAAGGAACTCTTTTGGAAAAATTAAATCCACTATAGTCCGAATAAGTAATGGTAAATGACAAACACTATAGAGCGAGTGACCCGTTGCCCACGTCGGGCTAACATCATGAAAAAGAAAAAACTATTACTTATTCGGACTATAGTGGATTTAATTTTCGCAAAAGAGTTCAAAACAATAAAACAATAAAAGCAAAATTAAATGGTTGTTCTGTTTGACGTTCTTCGTCCACCAGAGGGCGCTGAGACGGATAGTAACGCCACCAACCAGGAAAAATAAGACCCTTTTAAAAGAACAAATGGGTCAAGCCAAATACATTACGCGCAACCAGCTCGTCACTGAACCCCCATCACAATTTCTAAGACTGGTTTGGGACAGTCCATGACTGGTTGAAGCAAAAATAAAATCGCATCATCGGAGCGAACGCTAAAGAAGAAAACAAAACTGGTTGGTTGATCTTGATTATAATAAATCAAATTTGAAAGCAAAGTTAACTAAGTAAAGTTAATTAAAAAAATCTTTAGAGACAGTGAATGGATATGAGTGTAACGTTTAGTACAAAATCCCCCCCCCCCCCCAAAAAAAAACGACCAAAATAATTTAGCGTTTTTAAATAATGAGACTCTACAAACCGTAATTTATCCTTGTCACTCAATGTGAGAGGAATATATTTAACGTTGTCTAATCTTTTTCGTGGCTCTTCGTGCTGTTTATGGGATGAAATATTGCGTTCTTCGCCACTTCAATTTTAACAACTATTTACTGTATACCATTTAATCTCGTATCCAAGACCTTTCGTGTATATATATATATTATATATATATATATATATATATATATATATATACACACGGAGGATTGACAAAAATAAACACACACACGGAAGATTGACAAAAATAAATAGACGGCACGATGATCGTCCTCAACAACAAATGACAAAGCTCATCGATGGAATGCCAGAATGTGTGTCAACTTTACATAATTGAAAGGGGAAAGCAACACGATTCTAAGTATATTGATTCAATAAATCTGTTATTATTTACTCACTTTCATTATCAAATCAATAACTCTGGAAAAACCGAAGATGTTTATATACTCTTATCGACCCTCTGTGTATATATATATATATGTGTGTGTGTGTGTGTGTGTTTATATATATACATATATGTGAAATATCAAGAATTAACACGTCTGCTTTTGCATAATGCCAAATTATCCCGTCAGGATTCGAACCCAGCACTTCTTGAGTAGAAGGCGAGGGCGCTGAACACTAAACCACAACAAAGTAAATGTTGGTACAACATGATGCATATTTCAACACTGAGGAAACACGCAAAACTTTCGCTTCCAGAGGTGTTTTACGCACTAATCCCCCTTGTATTCGAGGCAATGGCATGCAAAATAACGCGTGTTTATGCATGACATTCAATCTATGTGACCCCAGTGTAACACCAGAAGAATTGGATAAAGTGCTGCCATTGTCTCGAGTGTAAGAGGGTTAGTACGTAAAAACCACTGCAAGCGAAAGCGTTATGTGTTCCCTCGGGTGATGAAATATGCGCCAGGTTGCACTAACTCTTGCTTTGTCGTAGTGTCGTGTCGTAGTGGCGCAATTTCCATGATTTACTCAAATTTTGACACAAAATTAATGTCAGTCAGGAACTGCTTTATAATCAGTAAACAAAAAAAAAGGTCCGTAAATTATAAAAATCATGACCTTCGCATTATATGATCATATTATATTCTTTCCAGCGAAGAAAAAGTATGTCATTGTGCTCTAATGAAGACAATCTATAATGTCCAAAAGAGCTTTTTCAAAATGGAGTTGAATCACTCCTCGCATAATTTCGACGTATACTGACACGAAATTACCAAAAAATGTTTCAATAAAAACAAAACTCATTAAGTAAATTTGTTAACGAAAGTGATGCCTTATCGATTTGGTAGAAATAATAATATTTATCGCCGTTTCTTGTCATTTTTGAGCGCCATTTATGGAGGTTTTATCGATTTCGGTAAATTGTACAGTTTCTTTCAACGCGTTTGCGGACTGTTATTATCTGACAACCACAACTTAGAAATATCCTATTTGCGTCCGGAGTATATTACAGATGAAACAAAGAGCATGACTGGTATGGAGACAATCTACTGAATAATTATGAAGATAGGATTGGATTCGTCGTGGATTCCATTCAGTTTTATGCATTTTGGGGGAATATGTATTTTTAAAGGGTATTATTTTTCTTTCGGTGGAGAGAGAACATTGTAATATAGTAAATTACTGTTAATAGCTTTCGTTTAAGAAATTCATGTGCTGTACCTTATCATACTCGAAGCTTCGAGATTTACGATAAGTTTGAAACATTATATGTTTATTCTACTGTATAATGGGCTGGGTTTCTTTATTGGTATCTCTTTATTTATTAAAAACATAGGGTGCACATTCATACTCATAAATTTAAACACACACAAACGCGCGCACACACACACACACACACACACACACACACACACACACACACACACTGTATATATATATATATATAAATACGCTGCTCAAAGTGCGACATTAGCGGAAGCGAGTGTCAATCATTCATATGTTTATGCGAAAGGGAAGTCTTTCGGAAGAGGGCAGTTTCTCAAAAAGAAAAAATAAACACGAAAATCTACTATCGGAAGCCATAGCCACGAAAACGACCACTCATTCAAATATAACAACATCAAACACCTAGCCACAACCAACCAAAATAAAATCCCAATTCATTTACGAATAAACCAACAGTGAACGAACAACAAATAATTAGTTGAACTGAACACAACAAAATTACCTTACAATATATATACAGTAGGTAATAAATATCATACAAGTCGTAGGTAACCAATATTTTTTAACAGTATATACCAATAAAGATCGTAATAACTTATTTTAATAATCAACTGTAATAGTGACTGTAATAATTTTTAGTAATTATTTTAAGAATGCCTTTAATGTTTTTAATCTATGTTGGTATTTTGTTTCACATTTTTTAAAACTTGATGATGGGAACTCGGGAAATGTGATCTCGAAACTTCGACCATTTGAAATAAAGATGAAAAAAACACCATTAAAACTTTCTTTACGTAAATATGAATGCACATTTTGGGATTTTCTCTTCATAACGAAGTGTGTGTATATACACATATATATATATATATATATATATATATATATATATATAATTATATATAATATAATATACAGGGTGGCGCAAAAGTTGCGTATCATAGAAATTTTCAGTGTTGATTATAATATGGTATTTTTTTCTTTTAGGTAGTTGATAGCTGCGAAATTAACAAATAGACGAAAGGGTGAGCTTGGTTTTAATGTATGGAATACCAGATATAACAAATCGATGAATCGGCACAGAATTTAAATTCTGTACAGATTCATCGATTTGTTGTACCTGCTATTCCATACATTAAAACCAAGCTCACCCTTTCGTCTATTGTTAATTTCGCAGCCATCCCCTACCTAAAAGAAAAAAAAAATTATAATCAATACTGAAAATTCCTATGATGCGCGACTTTTGCGTCACCCTGTATATATATATATTTTTTTTTAAATTTTGAAGTGAATTACCTTCATCAACAAAATAAATAGAATTTTATAAATTTTGTTTTCGTTTTAATATAAATAACTGTGAAATTGGACTATTTATTTTATTTAATTTGGCCCTTAAGCTTTAGGCTTTACTGGGCTCCTAATTAAAAATAAAGCATAGGTATTATCATTAATACATAAATCATGAATAAGAATTACACTGGTATGCATATGAAATTTTTTTGTCTGCTGTGAGGGTTTTTTCAACTCATATTATATAATTCGACCATGCTGAATTCGAAAATGACATTGGTTTTCCTCAATCAGGTCAGGTTTTTTCTCTATTGGCCATTTATTATAAGTCCAATTTTATCCCCAAATTTATTGATTTTTTTAGCTTAAACACTGTAGATACGAGTAATATTGTAAGAACACTCGTGAAAAATGAAAACATTGTGTGAATAAATACTTTTATTCGTACAATGAATATGGAAAAAAGTTTATTGAGGAAGGAATGAAGTTTTTTGACTTTCCGTCTGTGTTTTTCTTCGGGCACGTCTCGCTTCAAACACCAGCAATAGTCCGCCAGCATTGATATCCAGTTTCCCTGGTACCTCTCTTCCATTATTTTGATATTTTGGTGAAATCGTTCACCCTGTTCCTCACTATAATCCCCGCAATTTTCAGGAAAATAGTCCAAGTGGGACCACAAAAAGTGCATTTTTATGGACATGCGCGACCCATGAGCTTTGAAAGCTTCCATCAAGTTTTCGACAACGGACTCGTATTCTGGACTTCTACGCTTGCCAAGAAAATGACATGACTGATTTGAATGCCTGCCAGGCATTCTTCTCAGTTGGAGTCATTGCGTTTTCGAACTGAGTATCCTTGATCAAAGTTCGAATTTGAGGACCATCAAAAACCCCAGCATTTAGTTTAGCATCAGATATATGAGGAAATTTACTCTCGAGATATCGGAATGCTGAACTCTCCTTATTCATTGATTTGATGAAATTTTTCATCAAGCCCAGCTTAATATGAAGTGGTGGGAGCAAAATTTTGTTGGTGGTACAAGGGGCACTGAAACGACATTATGCGACCCAGGTTCAAAATTCTCTCTGGATGCCCATTCACGCTGTGCATAGTGCTTCTCATCCGCTCGGCTATCCCATTTGCAGAGGAAACATGGGTATTTCGTGTATCCCCCTTGCATTCCCAATACAAATGCCACACTCTGAAAAAAAATGAAAATATTTAAAGAATTTAGAGAATTTGTTCTATCAGATAAAAAATCTATGCATTGGACTGTATCACTTCTGTGGGGAAGTTAAGTGTTCTTATACTCTCTCAAATAACCTTTGGAAAAACAACATAGTCAATAGCAATAGTTTACTTATGATATTAGTATTACCTTCAAATCTCCACAGATCCTCCAGTTATGTTGGTCGTATACGAGAGCATCCAGTAAAATTTTCATGTTATCGTAGCTCTCAGTAAGTTGTACGGAATGTGCTACAGGGACTGATGCAACCGTATTCCCAATGTTGAGAAGTACTGCTTTCAAACTTCGTTTAGACGAGTCTATAAATAGCCTCCATTCTGATGCGTTATATGGCAGGCCCAAGGATTCGATTAGCCCCTCAACATTGCAGCAGTACACTAAGGAAGAGGTATTTTCGTGCACTGCAAAAAACTTGCGGAATTCTTCCTCTCGTTTCCTATACCAGGAGAATGTTGTTCCCGGAGCCAGCAAGTTGTCCTCTCGAAGTCGTGAGCCCAAGATCTCGGCAGCTAATTTGGAAAGTCCTAAATCCCTGGTAAGATCATTAAGTTTGGCCTGGTTGAGAGGCCTCGGCTCATTTGAAGCGGTATTTTGAGGTATATACGACTGGGACTGGTCATTGGCATTGGTCATTGATTCATCATCAGAATCATCGAAGTCCAGGGTTTGGGGTGGGTCGGGTATTGGAATTCCAGGACCATGGGGTACAGGTCTCATAGCAGAAGGAATGTCAGGGTATACAACAATGTGTTTATTCTTCTTGTTAACTCCTGAAAATAGAAACACAGAAACATGGATATAAAACTTGCATATGAAATAGAAGAAGCATTCAGACAGTGGCGGCTCGTGAGGGAAGGCTGCGGTCTGTAAGATATGAAATAGGTCGATGGAGTCTGTATATTTTCTTTCTTTTTCATTCATATTGTCCCTTCGGGGACAATATGAATGAAAAAGAAAGAAAATATACAATCATTGTATATGTAAATGTAACTTGTATAACAATATGTATGTGTAAATGTATTTTCTATAACAATATGTATAAGTAAATGTATGATTACCATTATGGTGAATATTATGCTATATATGGTGAATATTACATTATGGTGAATATTATGTCAAGTTTCATACGAGGATTTCAAAATATTTAAGAAAAATAAATTTATAAGCCCACCTTGGAGGTTTGTCATGCAGAAATAGCAATCTGTCACGTGATCCTTTCCTTCTCTCCAAATCATGGGAATTCCAAAAGGCAAAGATTTCGCTCTGCCTTTGCTCCATCTTCTCAAATTTTCAATGCACGTCTTGCAGCACATATGAGGGGCGAAATTTTTGTCCTGGTCCCCTAGCTTAATTCCAAAGTATGCTCTATACATTGTCTTCACAAATTTAGTGATTTGGGACTGGTTATTTGGCATGGTAACCGTCCACATATGTAGCAGAATCTATTGGGATCATTTTTACACGCTCTATTCATTATGAAATATTTTATCTCTATGCCTGAAAAGTAGAAAAAGATATTATACAAGTGAAACAAGTGATGATAGATGTTACTGTTCCAATTCCACTTTGACAAAATCACGAAAAATTCTATTTTACTTATGAGGCCATAGCCGGATAACCTGAGCTGATTGAGAAAAACGGATTGCAGATTCGAAATCAGCAGGAAACACTCTATAAGAATCACTTACAAAACCCTTGACAGCAAAATTGATGCATACCAGTGTTATTAATTAAGATATTGATTCATCTTAAATTATTATTATTATTATTATTATCGATATAAAAAATGCAAAGTCATTATTGATAGTATTATACCAATACCATACAAAGAAACCAACATTATACACGCAAGATAAGAAATGAACAATCGCAAGTAATGTATTTTTAGTCTTAGATTACGCACGAGGAATGAATAAACAATGGTAATGTACATTAATCCTAGATTTTTATTAGTATTCCATTATTAACCGAGATTTCAACATAGTTTTAAACGAATTTACATTCACAATATTTTTTTATATCAGTATTTAAAACATTCCATACTTTCAATCCAATGAAAATGGGTAATTTTTGAGATGACGACAATCTATATTGAGGTATAACATGCTATGATCTATTTCTGGTCTGATACGAGTGGATTTCTTGATAAGTTACAGAATAATTATTTACCCATTGTAAGTTAATGATTTTGTTCTTACACTCGTAAATAAAAATAAAATGTGTTAGTCTGATTAAATCTTTGAGCTTTAGTAGTTTTAGCCCCTTAAATAATGCACCTGAATGATCATGGAAATCAGCATCAGATAAAAACCGTAATGCTCGTTTTTGGATGACAAAGATACTGTTCAAAGCGTTGTTAGCAGAGTTTCCCCAAACAAGGATGTAGTAACAGAGTTAACCAAGCCTGTTTAAGGATTACATTTCTAATTTTAAATATTATAGCAACGCTCCTTGAAATTTATAATATATATACAGGGTGTCCCGTAAGTCTGGACCCATAGGGATTTATAATATATTTTTTATTATGTTATTATTATTTTATTATTATTATTTTTTTATTATTTTTTATTATGATTTTTATTTGTGGGGCCACTTGAAAGCCAAAGTGTACGAGGTCAAACTTCAGAACATTTTCCACCTTAAAGCACGCATTGTGGAGGCGTGTCAAGAAATTTCTGCGACTGTGATTCAGAAAGTGCTGTCGCAGTGGAGATTGCGTCTTCAACTATGTGTGCGACACAACGGCGGACACTTTGAACAGATTATGTAATAAATTTTTGGACTATTTTGTAATTTTATTATTTTTCCCTATGGGTCCAGACTTACGGGACACCCTGTATATATATGATGCACACCCAGAAGAAAAAATGAAAAGCGACTCCAAGGCCTTTCGTGTATTTAGCAATACATGTCATGAGTTGCTTTGCTAAATGCTCGAAATGCCTTGGAATCACTTTTCATTTTTCGTTATCGTTATCCATCATTTATTAATTTCACACGTTTAATTTAGAAATTCATCACACACACACACACACACACACACACACACACACACACACAGATATATATATATATATATATATATTATATATATATATATATATATATATATATATATATTATATATATATAATATATGCCAAATATAAAGTTTTATGAAGACCAGAGTACACTAAGTTAGGTGGTCATTTTAAATTGGTTAGTTATTTCCCACGTGACCAATTTCAACCAATCAGGATCTTTGTAACAAAGCACTGGTCCCCATGAAACTTATTTAAAGAGAAAGAGAATCCTTGGAATTATGGGTACATTAAATGTTTTGAAAAGTGGTCGAAAATGTTTTGTTTGAAAATGGAAATAACAAGAACGGTTTATTCAAATTATTCCATTTGTCATCGTGTTTCTTATTTTCGTATTAAATGACGAAAAAAAGAAATTACAAGGAGAGAAATTCAGGTATTCTCCTCCCAAGGTTTTAGCCAAGTTGTTATTGCTAAAGTTGTTGTTGTGTGGTTCACATAACGTTGAAATGATTCCAAGAAACAACATCGTATACCACTATACCATCGTATAGTGGTAGAAAAGGTGCTACAACCGTTTATGAAAACAGATATTTGAGATTTCTGTTGGTGAAAGATCGCAGGAGAACATCCTACAAACGACAAGTACGAACCGTACGAAGTCGGCTAAATGAAGGTGGTATAAAAGGATGCAAAACCAGGAAGAATCCCCGACTTTCAGAAACCAACAGGAAGAAGAGGCTTCAATAGGCAAAAGACAACAAAAATTGGACCTCCGACAATTGGAAAAAAAAATGCTTTGGTCCCACGAGAGCAAATTTGAGGTGAACCGAGAGATCATTATGATGAGATCTATTACCATTTTAATGTGATAAATTATATGTACCAAGGTGTCAGGTGCATATGTGAAACTATATAATTTTAATCGAACTTTTTTCCAGTCTCACAGTTGCTTGGAACATTTCGAAACTTTTATGTGAGCAGGTGAATTGGAGAAGCTTATCACCCTGATTCCATATTTTCTTTAATAAAATATGGTGTTAGGTTCCATGTCATCCGCAGGAATGGGGGAACATTTTGTGTGACGGGAAAATGAACTGTCAGATTCATGCAAGAATGTTAAATAAAGTTTTGAAACTTAACCTCAATTTAAAAAAAATAATATTCCATCAAGAAATTAAAAATATTAAAAAAAAAACCTGAACCTGTCTATTTACTTTTGTCAACCCTTCATCAACCCTTTGTCAAAAACAGAACTTTCGAAGGACTTTGAAATTTCTCCCTTTGAAATATCTGAAAAGATTTTACAGTGTCCTTTGATAGTATTTTAAACTTTATATAACAATTAAAGGACAACTATGAGTAGAATGACATGTCCTTTATTAGTACGTAGACCATCATAAGACAATTTTTAGTGTGGCGATTGTTTCATATCAACGCAAACAATATTTATAATTGAAAAGAACTAGCTTCTTTGTGTGAATTCAAAACACAGCCATCTTACGAAGTTCAAAAGTGTTTTTGGCCAAAATTTTAAGTTCTTTTCCTTCAACGGAATGAACCCACATTTAGGTACCGCGTTCGCGTTGACTCATAACCCTGCGAATGTGTTAATTTGCAACAGGGTTTATTTTCATTATATCAGGACGTTTCAACACCTAATGTTGGTTTTGAGTTCATTCTTTCGATATTTGATGTTTATTAATGTTCGTTTTGGTTTAGGTTTTGAAAAATAAACTGTAAAAAATTAGAAAATTTACAATTAGCCATTGGACTATTTTCAGGTACACATTCTTACCTGAAGTGACTTTATTAAGTTAAAGGTTACTCGAATTTAAAGTTCCTTAATGTTAATATAAAAGTAACGAGGTAACATCTTGCCCCATATTCTACAGCGAGTGGCGTAGGTCTCCGAGCCCGGATACCGATCAGCAGTGGTGGGCACCGTTAACCAAAAAGTTAACTTCGATAACGATAATCCGATAACTTTACTACAAAGTTAACGGAAGTTAACGATAATCCGTTAACATAACTATTTCTTTACTAACATTTAAAAAAATCAAGGAAAAAAGCTTTAAAACCCATAGAAAATGTTTATTTATGCAAAATCCAACAATAAATAGGTATTTAACTGTATTTTTATCAAGTTTTGCAACTTTTTTGTTTTGGAAAGGCTTCTGGTCAGACTGAGACTCAGAAGTGCCTGAGACAGAGGCGATCTCAATGTCGAGAACTTCTTCTTGGTGCTCCATGGTTGAAGTTTAAAAGTTGTAGAGAATGCTTGGTAAGAGAGAACTGAACGCTGTCTAGTTGACGATAATACAGAAGAACCTAAAAAAAGTAAAATATCATCGTATAAAATATGTAACTAAACTAATAAAATATTAATTCAAACAAAATAGCAAAATTAATTCAAAATAATATTAATTATAATAATATTATAATATAATATATAATATTACGTTATATAAAATATTTTATTTTACTTAACCTTTTTCTGTGAATTTTCAATAGAAGTAATTTTTCTCTATGTAATTATTTTATCTATAAAATATTTTATCTATGAATTATTTAGTCTATAAAATAAAAATACTTTGTCCATGAATTATTTTGTCTATAAAATATTTTGTCTATGTAATATACGCAATTGTTATTTAATTCGACGACAATATTACAATCAGTGAATAAAAACTATTATTCAAATTTTACATACTATATATACTTTTTTAGAGATTTACTAACGCAGTGTAAAAATACTTATTCATTAGTCATTACTATAAATTAATTTTTCTCAACCGTACATTTTACCATACGTATCTCCATACGTATTAATATATATATAATATTATAGGACTTTTACTAACGTTAAAAGAACCTTCTTCCCTTCAATAAAAAGCGCACAACCTCCCTTTGCGAGATCTGGAAGCAGACTGAAGTTATGGCGGTTCGAATTCATTCGCGGAGCGGTGATCTTCCGTGAATGACTCCTCGCAGTTAACGTGTTAACGGACTTTAACAGACTAAATATCGAGTTATCGGAAGTTAACTGGTCCGATAACGATAAATGGAAATTAACTTCCGTTAATAGTCCGTTAAAAAAAGTTAACTTCGTTAATTAACTGTTATCGGATTAACGCTTTAGTGCCCAACACTGCCGATCAGTGACCACCCCGATTTAACTCGCCATCTTCATGTCAAGAAACAGCAACACCGATAACTCGACGTTGAAACCTTAGATTCATTATTAAAAATGATTGGCTGAAGAGTCATACTTGCTGACCTGACCTGTTGGGCATTTTTTACACCCTTTTCCATGGTGTCATCATTACACATTACATGAAACATTTTAATTGGAAATGAATTAGTGATGAAACAAAAATAAAACTACTATGTATCATATCTAATTCGAAGACATATCTTATTTTCAAACCACTGAATGCATTTTTAATATTATTTATATATTTATAGTAAACATGAGTTCACTATATAGTCAAAACATACTGAAATTTTTTTTTGGCGAAACGCATTCGTACGGATTAATGAAAGAAAATTCACTAAGATTTTATTCGATTTAAAGAACTTCGTAATGAGTGCGAAGCAGCAAACCAACTAAATACACATTGTCAACATCCTTCGTAAGTTATAACCTATGAAGAAAGCTCATTCGCTTGATATTTAAAAAAAAAAAATTTCATCATTAATTTTAATACCTATTTTTGGAGGGTGCAAGGTTGTTCCTCACGAACCGCAAAATCAACCTCAAAACGATATAACATGCTGCGATATATATATATATATATATATATATATATATACTTTTAGTCTGGTTTCCAAAATTTTACAAACAAATTATTTACATATTATCACTGTAAAAACTATCTAAAAGTCTAAAATACCAAATGTACACAAATAGTAATACAAAACATTTCTGTAAAGCAATTTTACGGGGTTTATCCCTAAAACATGTTAATTTCTTAAAATTAAACCAAAACTAGCTCAACCGCAGATTAAAATTGAATCGCAACGACCAAACAAACATTTGCAAAATTGAACTGGAAATAAAATACATTTCAGAAGAATAAAAGACAAAAATGAAGGATAAAATAAAAAATCTACCTATACACTTGAGAGACCCAGAGAGGCTTAATTGTCATTTAAGCCATTTAAACGTGGTTTTAATTCATTTATTCAAAGTCATTCTAAAATCGTTGAATCTCTTCTGCTGACCGAATGGTCAATAGTGCCATAATTTGGGATGTGGAAGTTACTGATATTGATAGCCAAATGTCATTATATAGGAAGGAGAGAGCTAAAATGAAGGTCTCCGAGGCCCACAATGCCATTTTGTTTTTTAAATATATTTTGAAAAGATTGTGTAGTGTGTAAAATACAGGGATGTGCAGTGAAGAATAGAGAGAGAAGTGTGCTTTTGAGATCATGCTAGACTGTTCACAGGATAGATAGGACGAATGTACGACAAAAACCCACAAGAAAAAACCCACCGACAAAACCCCCGGCGACAAAACCCCCGGCGACCAAAACCCCACCGACAAAACCCCCGAAATAGGGTAATGCGAAAAACCCCCACTCACAAAAATAAATATATAATGTGTATTTAAATTCAAGGTCAAGGTGACAGAGTCTAGGTTATAGGTTTTGAGAAATTCCAGTTTCAGTTTCTGAATAAGCTTCACTGCAGCAGTATCTCTGAACTTTTCACCGCAAATTATATTTTCTTTCCGTTTTTACCCATCATGGAAGTCATTCGGAAAAATAAAGGTGGCGAAAAGCTGTTATAATGGCTATATGTATACTAAAAAATCCACTAGTTCGAATACAAAGCGGTGGGAGTGTGCTAGAAGAGCAGCGTTTGGATGTAACGGTAAAATAACAACTAATTTAGAAATAACCGATATCATTTCAAGTATAGAGCATAATCATGAGAGAGATGAAGGAACGAAAATATTACGACTTAACCTAACCAATCGTCAATATATATATATATATATATATATATATATATATATATATATATATATATATATAATATATATATATATATATATATATATATATATATATATATATATATATACACAGGGCGTCCCAAAAAAATGTATACACACTTTAACAGCTGATAGCTCAATTGATGTTTCTTTCTTTCCAAGTTAAACCCATTAGAATTAATAATGGCAGTCAGACTAAGCTTTGAACAAAGGAAATTCATTCTAAAATGCTACTGGAAGTGTGAAAACGCAGTTGAAGTGCAAAGACAGTTTAGGAGGGAGTTTCAAACAGATCCACCAACGCGACTTACCATCACTCGAATTAGAGATAAGTTTGAAGCCGATGGAACTGTTCAGAATGTCCACAAGAAGCGTTCCGGAAGACCACGGACATCGACAAGCCCCACAAAGCAAGAAAGAGTACTGGAAACGTATCACCAAAGTCCAAGAAAATCTGTGCGGCAAGCGAGTCGTGAGGTAGGAATTTCAGAATCGTCTGTCCAACGCATTTTGAAGCGCTGTCAATGGAAAAGTTACATTCCAAGATTAGTCCATGCTATTAATGAAGATGATCCGGACCGAAGAGTGGAGTATTGCGAGTGGTACTTGGCACGATGTGGATGTGAATTGGACGAAGGGGTTTCGTAGAATACCCTCCGCGTTCACCAGACCTCACACCACTAGACTTTTTTATGGGGATACTTAAAAGACAAAGTCTACGCTATAAAACCTGCAACAGTCGCTGAATTGAGAGCAGCCATTGAACGAGAATGCACAAAATACCAAACGAAATGTTTCGTGATGTTTGCGATTCCATTGCTTCGCGTTATCAGCAGTGCCTGGACCAGAACGGACGTCAGTTTGAAAACAGGCGTTGACAAAACAATTAAATAATGTCTGTAGATTCTATTACATTTTGAAAATGAAATGTATTTTAATAAACACTGCCTTTATAAGTATTTAAAGTGTGTATACATTTTTTTGGGACGCCCTGTATAATATATATATATATATATATATATATATATATATATATATATATATATATATATATATATATATATATATATGCTGCAAACCCACAAGGAAAAGAAAAAGAAAAACGATTATAAGGCTACCTAACGAAGGCTGTGGGTCCTGGTTTTGTCGCTGGGTTTTTTTTTGGTGGGTGTTTTGTCGCCGGGGGTTTTGTCGGTGGTTTTTTTTTTCGTGTGGGTGTTTTGTCGGTGGGTGTTTTGTCGCCGGGGGTTTTGTCGGTGGGTTTTATTTTTGTGTGGGGGTTTTGTCGGATCTCCAGATAGGACACGGTAAAAGATCAGTTAAAGAGGACAGTGACAGGAGAAACGAGAGTTCCAGCACTTCCTGTCTCCTGCCTAACGTCCCTCCCGGAGTACTTCCCTGGTCAAATGGTATCTACAATCTCCTTCTAATTAGAGGAGGTTAGATTTAATCGACATGTTATTGTGAGTTAGATTAAGTTAGGTTAGATTAGGTTAGCATGGGCTAAGTTAGGTTAGATTAGGTTAGCATGGGCTAAGTTAGGTTAAATTAGGTTAGCATGGGCTAAGTTAGGTTAGGCTTCGTTAACCAAAGTTAAGTTATTTTTTTAGAACGTCGATAAAATAGAATCCTTCGTCGATCAAATGGGCTAAGAGTCTGTTGTTCACTTTATGGTTGCAAATACTAAAATATAAATTCAACCTTTCAACTGTTTGGTTGAGGTTGCAATGTCACTTTTAAACTGTAGTAGCAGTTAGTGGGAGTCGAACCCGCGTCGCGTGATTTCAGCGTTCGAGTCCTGACAGCTCCTAGTTTCTCACTTAATTACCTTTTCTTCTTTCATATTATTTAAGTTCAGTTATTGCTCTTAAAGCGCATTCATTTGGTCATACTATTTTTTTTATTTTAATATCTTGACGTATTTTACTCGTAATATATCATAAGTTATGCTTTTTAACCTCAAGATATTGTCTCTTCGTAATGCTCTTTAACGTTTTCTGTGGATATAAAATTTAACTTTTAGATTATAAACCCACTGATGATGGAAACAGTTCATTTTTGAAAGTTTTGCAAATCAGAATAAAACCAAATTTACAGTCTTTTCAAAAAATCCATATTTCTTGCTGATAAATATCGGTAAGAAACATGGTTTCCCTCCAAGCTTATTTGAATGGACTGTATGAGTATATGTTCAAGTACTACGCATTATTTTTGTCTTAAGTTGATATTATGTCATTATACGAAAGGAAAACGTGTTCCTAGAAAAACGTGTCCCTAGAAAAGGTGTCCTTAGAAGAACGCGTCACTAGAAAACATGTTCCCAGGAATCGTGTTCCTAAAAAACGTTTCACTAGAAAAACATGTTTCTAAAAACATGTTCCTAAAAATGTGTTCCTGAAAATCGTGTCCCTAGAAAAACATGTCCCTACTTATACGTACATTAACTGCGTGCTCCATCAGTTATATTTAATTTTTATTTATTATCCATTCACTAACATAAAGTTCACCTTAAATCTTAATTCAAATAAGGGGATAAAAAAAATATGACAGAAAACACGCCATAATTATCATATCTTCTATTCCACACATGCCATAATTTCCATAATTCCTGAGATTTTAACTTCCGTGAATTTATCCCAATCGATGAAATTACAGGTATTAAAACAAATAATTAAGAGCTTTTACTTTACATACTAACTGCCTAATGGCTAATTACAGTCTTTCGCAATTAAATATTCAAAATGAAGGACGGCAACAGTAACAGATATGAAGTTTGTTCTGTAAATAATTTAATTTCTTGAAATAACATTTGAAAATATTACGTACATATTTAATCTAGATTTTCCATTATTTAATTATCCTTTTAATTATCCATTTACATACGTTCATTTATATATACGTTCAGTGTAATTTATGTTGCGAGAATTCTTTACAATAAAGTAAATATCTGAATTTTTAACGGAATTTAAATATTTAACATAATTCATTTACGAGGATAATTACTGTTAAATTGTTATTTTAAATATATTTCTCTCCAGAAATAAATTATACAAAGAATCATTGAAACCCAGATTGATTTTGGCTCTCTCCTTCTTCTAAGGAGGAGTATTTTTTGCGGGTTCTCGTCCTTGGCATTTCCTTTCTACATAAAAAAAATATATATCATTATCATATAACCCCCTTTGTGGGGGTTCTGTATACTTCTATAATTGCTAGCATTGTATGAAAATGCTTATATCTATATTTATTTGCTCATTCCTTTATCAATATTTTCTGCTTTCTTTCCCGACTAACTTCGAATGGATCTTAGAGTCTTTGTTAGCTATACCTTCTGCAGCACCTTCCCCAACACCCGCACCTTTATACATAATTGAGTCTGTCCTATCGCAAACGTTGTAACCCATTTAGATGTCGCTTATTTAAACAAATGAAAACCATTAGTATAAATAATTCCCGTCAGACATCTTCCTTGCTGCTAATTCCATTTCACCATGAATAAGAATGAGTATTAATAGAAAACTCTACATGAATAAAGTAAGGTAATTAAAAACTAGGTGAATAAATGAATAATTACATCTTTGCCAACTTGCTTAAGTATAATAGAAATTACTTATAAATAAATTATATCTTTGCCAACTTGCATAAATATAATAGATGTAAATTAATTAATGTAAACGAATTTCGGGTGTAATAATGTTAAGATTTTTTTTTCACTCTATGTGGTAATATATATATATATATATATATATATATATATATATATATATATATATATATATATATATATATATATATATATATTATACTGTATATATACTGTATATATATTCTCTTATTCGATGTAACGCTTATGTAAACATGCATGGGACTGTTTTATTTATAGGTAAAAAAATGTATGTGTCAGTTTAGGACAAAACCGTTTTCAAACCAGCCAAGAACTGTCCCAAGCCAGTCTTTAGGGTCGGGTAAGGGTGGGTGCGTGACGAGCCTGCTGCACGTGATTTATTTAACTCGACCCACTTCCTCTTTTAAAAGGGGTTTAATTTTCTCGACTGTTTTTTTTTTTATGGGAGTGTTTAACCTCCTTTGCAACATCTGAAGTCATATAATGGAGGGTACCTACAACTTAACGTGGGATTCGAACCAAGGGTCGCTACGTAATCTTAAAGCGGAGGACGGTCTCCCATCCAACTATTCTCTTACGCATTGTTGTTTAACTTCGCTAATTGAGGAGAAGCCGTATTACGATACTGGTCACGATGTAGATCCGGTTGATGGCGTTACTGCCCGTCTCAACACCCTCGGGTGGACGAAGGACGTAAATCAGACCAACAAACCAACCCAAAATCATTTTCTACATTTTCCATATTCCCACTCTAACTTCCCTTTAACCTCTCCCACTCCCTAAGCCCGCCACCACATCCAAGATCTTATTTTCATTTTCCCCTCACAGAACAAAAGAGGGCAACGAAAACACGAATAAAAATGCACTTAAATATTTGAAATCCGTTTGAAAGCGGCGTAATTCCTATTCACGAAGGCGAAAATATAAATCCATATTGTTTTCCACTCTCAAGAGTTCTCGATTATGTCATATTTTCGTCGTATTGTTTGCTTGTGCGCGACCCAAGACACTATACGGTAATGGAAAAAGAAACAGGATATTATCGCAAGCAACTGTTACCAATTTGCAATACCATTCATAATGATTTCCCATTCGTTCTTTGACACTAAAGATATCTACAGTGTTCGATTCTCTTTTACAGAGATGTGTGTGTGTGTGTGTGTGATGGAAATAAAAACGTTTTCCTTCTAATTATTGGCAAAAGTTTTCTACTTTCTACGTATTTGCATTACTCGAGGTATTAGATTATTATTAAAGAATACAAATATATAAATATATATATATATATTATATATATAATATATATATCTATAATATATATATATATATATATATATATAATAGTATATTTTTTATGTTTTACTGAAAAAACAGTTGCTAATTTTAATTTTAAAAGAATTTATTGAAGCTAAAATGCTCAGTCGTTCCTCTCTCTTTCCCTGTCTGATATACAGGGTGGCCCCAAAAAAAGGCACCAATTTTCAGAAGTGATATCTCAATAACTATTGCAGTTAGGGATTTTAGAAAACAACCAAATGAAAGATAATTATTTTCTCTTTAAATACTTATTCAATAGCTTGATGGTTATAAACCCATGTAATGCCAAAAATTGGCTTATAGAAAAAATATACAAAAAAAGTTGCGCATTTATATTTATTCCTTTTATTTTTTTCCAATTAATTATCTTCTAATTTACGGTCTTTAAACGAAGTTCTGTGGTTTTAAGTTAAACCTAATTTTCAATAAATGGCTCAATTTGCCCTCCATTATGGTCAACCACAGCCTGTAATCTCGCCCTCCATTTTGAAATTGCCTTTGAGATCGTCACTTGTGAGAGATTTTCCCATGCAGCCTGAATTCGTTCACGAAGATGGTTCACATCACGGATTTTCTGACCATGGTAGACTTCTCTCTCTAAGGCAGACCACACAAAGTAGTCAATCGGGTTTAGATCTGGGCTGCATGGTGGCCAATTATTTGGTTCGATAAAACCAGGACAATTATTATTGAGAAATGTTATTGTTTCCTTGGCTGCATGAGATGGGGCTCCATCTTGCATGAACACAAAATCAGTGCTCGTCTCCTTGATCTCTGACAACATTGGAGACAAAATGTCATTACAGTAGTAAATTGAGTTAATTTTAACGCCTCGCTGAATAAAAATGATGGATGTTTTGTTCTCAGATGACGCTGCAAGGGAAACCATTATCGAATCTGAAAAGTGTTTTTTTTCACGCAAAAGTCGTTTTGGGTCAACATGAGGTTTTGTCGCCACTGCTGCACGAACCCGATCATTTTGGGTATTTCGTGGTGTTTCGACCGTAAATCGTTTCTCATCAGAAAACCAAATTTTTTTCACAGACTCATTTGACCGAAATCTTCGCAATAGATTTTTACATCGATGGAAACGTCTTTCTTTCACAGGCTCCGATAAAGCAGTAACCTTCACCCTCTTAAATGTTTTCAACCCAAGATCTTTTCGAATTATTCGCTGTACTGATGAATGTGAAATCCCGGTTTCTTTCGCAACTTCACGTTCACTTTTACTTGTTCCCGGTTGTTCCTCTTGACTTAAAACCATTTCATTTACTTTTTCAATGTTTTCTGGCGTTCTAATACTTTTTGGTCGACCACTTCCCGGACGCCGTTGACTGCTGCCGGTTTCTTTAAGTTTTTGTAAAAAATGTGCCACAGTTCTTTTTTTCCAATTTCTATTTGGAAATTCGTAAAGGATTCTGTTTAATGAATATCCTTTTTCTTCACGTAGTGCTTGTATAATGTTCTTATCAGATTCTCTCAATCCCATCTTGAGGGGTCTGGAATAGAAAAATTTCATTTAAAATTAGGATCAAGGAATAAATATACAGTAAATGTGCAACTTTTTTTGTATTTTTTTTTGGAAGCCAATTTGGGCATTATATGGGCTTATACCATCAAGCCATAGAATAAGTATTTAAAGAGAAAAGAATTATCATTCATTTGGTTGTTTTTTTAAGTCCCTAGCTGCAATGGTTATTGAGATATCACTTCTCAAAATTGGTGCCATTTTTTTGGGCCACCCTGTATATATATATATATATATATATATATATATATATATATATATATATATATATATATATATATATATATAATATAATATAATATAAAGACTTTCTGTTTTCATAATCTACTTTGGAAAATAGGACAGAAATCAATTATGAAATATTTCCCGTTACTTTATATATAATGAAACCTGTACACAAGCTACATCAGAGACGAAGGGGAAAGTGACTACGAATAAATTGGCACTAAAATACTGGCACTGAAAGATTTTACGTTCTTAACCTGGGATTTGATGTAACTAGATTTTATATGTACGTTCGTATACTAGAGGTTTCCCGATGAAAGAAGAACGTTTGCATGGGATTAGAACTGGACACTTCAGCGTTCCTGGTAGATTTCTGGAGATGAAATAGGTTAAAATTCACTGCTCTCAACAACTGTAGTTGTTAAATGGAACAACAGTTATTTCAGAAGAAGGTTTTCTTCTAAAAGTATTTGTGACCAACTAAATATTAAGGAAGTCCTTAACTAAAGAGAGCGAATATTTGGTAAAATGAATGGCTAACCTTTAATTACAGATATTAGAGTATTTGTCAATTTAAATCGAAAAACCAAAGCAAGGTTAACTCATTAACCATTACGAACCTGGGAAGATAGAATACATTTTAAAAAAAGTCAGTATCTGGAAGAACAAAATCCACGTGTAATCGATTTCTTGCAGGGTTTCTTACCTTTCAATTGGGAAACACCTAGAGTGAGTGATTAGAATTTTGTAATTATATTTATTATTATTTCAACAGATTTTGTCCAAATTTGGAAGATCTTTTGAGAAACGACCGAACTGATCAATTCTAAAGAAAGAACCATACAAGGGAACTATAGTTCCCTCGAACTATACAAGATAGTTCGAGGGAAGTCGCTACGTTAACAAATGTGGCTGTCTTGAACCACTTACAGTAAAATTCAGTCAATTTTTCCAGAATTGATGAAGCAGGGAACTCATTTTCGTAACTTGCAAAGATATTTCGACTTATAAATTTCGACAGGAAAGAATTTTAGTCACAATATAAATAAAAGCAATTATCAATAAAATTAAAGATTTTAATGGCAAAAAGCGACGTCGTCTGGTAATCACTTCGTTATCAGATTTCGTCTTAAGGAACACTAATCTAAGGAGAAATAATATTCAAGGACTTTCGCAATCATTTTTACAACAACAAATGGTTAGGAAGTTCTTGTAAGAAGTTCAACCCTTAAATATTTCTCGTCTGAGATGTCAAAATGTGTCAGGAAGTTTTTTAAGAAGAAATTTAATGAAAAACTGGGAACCCAAATCATACTCCTTTTACATTCCAGGATGGCTCCTTGAGTGAAGGCAGCGGCTCTCTGACACCTGACAACGAAGTTTCGAACTTACTGATTTCCAATTTCTCAATAAATTATCTTTTCAAGTGTGTGTGTGTGTGTGTGTGTGTGTGTGATCAGAGCTGGGCACTTGCGTTTTTTTTTGCGGTATTGCGGTACTGCGGTACTACCGCACTACCAAACCGGTACCGCATAACGCAGTACCGCAAAGGATCGCTGAAAGTACAGCCTGTACTTTCAGCGATCCTTTGCGGTACTGCGTTATGCGGTACCGGTTTGGTAGTGCGGTAGTACCGCAGTACCGCAGTACCGCAAAAAAAACCGCAAATGCCCAGCTTTGTGTGTGTGTGTGTGTGTGGTGTGTTGTGTGTGTGTGCGTGTGTGTGTGTGTGCGTGTAACAAGATAACAATAGGCATGAACTAAAATTAATTCATTTTAAAAGTGCATCAGACTTAAAATCTTTTAAGAAAAAGTTAAATATAAAAACAACTTATTTAATTTTTATTTTCACAGCTTTCCGTTTTCCTTTTTAAGCGACGACGTTTAAGTTTCCCTCCAGTACTTAAAAAAGGAGGATTCCCTAATTTGATTCCCTCATATAATTTAAGGATGAAAATAGACATGTCGTAAAATAATAATTGGGAACCCTAATATATATATATATATATATATATATATATTAACTGCAAACAACACACAGTATAATTAATGTAAAGAACGACGCTTGTGTACAAGAGCGTCCGCACAAGATGAGGAGAGAGAAGGAGCAAATGAAAAATGAGGCACCTCTCAGGAATCGAACCCGGGTTCATCCAATTGCGGGTCGGATATGCTAACCACTGCACCAAAGTCCCCGATCAGTCACAACTCGTAATTCTCCTACATACGAGCGGAATCGAATTCCCTGATGGGGCACCTTCTCCTGTCGTACATATATACGTATATAAGTACGACATGAGAAGGTGCCCCCTCAGGGCATTCGATTCCGCTCGTATGGTGGAGAATTACGAGTTGCGACTGATCGGGGACCTTGGTGCAGTGGTTAGCACATCCGACCGGCAACTGGATGGTCCCGGGTTCGATTCCTGGGAGGTGCCTCATTTTTCATTTGCTCGTTCTCTCTCCTCATATATATATATATATATATATATATATATATATATATATATAAATTGAAATTCCTCTCTACCATCCATGATAACTTTATGTACCCTGCGTCATCAGCAATAGACTGATGACGCGTTTTGGTGGTGTTGATTTCTTAATAAGGACAAATTTGTCAAAACATATAAAACTTTTAACAAGCGATAATTTAATGTAAGGTTGTTAGGCATTGAATTACAAGTGAACAATGATTGCATATTAATTGTAAACTGCTATTAACCATACAACAATGGCAGTAATCTAGATGAATACATTGATTTGCTGTACAAAATTAAGTCATTATCAGATAACCCCAAATATTCTCAATGTATACTAATGGGGGACTTTAACGCGCATGTGAACTCGGAATTCTTTGTAGAATTGGGTAACATGTGCGAGTCGGCCAATTTAAGTGTAAGTGCTGTAGATGTATTAGGGGTAACCAGTGGTAATTTTACATATGTTAGTGATATGAGTAGTATCACCAGGTGGATTGATCATTGTCTCACTAGTAATAATCTAAAGGATCGAATTGTTAGAGTTCATATTCTGCATGATTTCCTTCTTTCTGATCATAGACCATTAGAAATATTAATTAACTTTACCAATTTATGCGCAACACGACTTAACAAGAACTCAATAGGTCGATTGGTCTAATGCAACAGAGAATAGAATACAAAGACAGAACAAGTCACCTCTTTAATAATTTAGAAATTTTGTATCTTGCCTGTAGTAATCCTTGCTCAAATGATTCTCACTGTAAACTCATATATAGTTATTATAGTAAGATAATATCCCTATTAAGAGAAGAAGCAGGAAGCCCCTGATTAAATCTTACAACTATCATACTAAGATTATTCCTGGATGGAATGATTTTATTGCCCCCCCCCCTGAAGAGGGAATCGAAAGACGCCTATGATTTGTGGTGCTTTCATGGTAGACCTAGATTAGGACCAGCATACATGAATATGTGTAGTAGTCGGGGTCAGTATAAGGCGGCCACAAGGCGATGCAAACAGGAAGAAGAGTCTATTCGAGCATCAAAAGCCTGTGAAGCTCGCATAAATAACGATAATAACAAATTTTGGAAATTTGTTAAGAATCAAACGGGTGTCAAAAATGTCCTCCCTCCAACAATCGATGGGGTGCCGGGGGAGGATGAAATTGCAAAGCTGTGGAAAAACCACTACTCTAACATTCTTAACAGTGTGAGTAGGGATAATCTTAAGATAGATTGCAGCGAAACGACTGTGAGAGGGACAAGGGCAAATACTTTGATATCAGTTTCTGAAGTAAAGAGGTTAATTAAAAAGTTAAAGACTGGTTCTGCGTCAGGGGTAGATGACTTATCGAATGAGCACTTAAAATATGCCAATGACGTATTATGTCTGTCATATATCATTGCTCCTATCAGCCATGCTTGCTCATAGCTATATCCCTGCAGAGTTTATGAGGGTATATATCTTGTCCCTGGTCAAAAATAAGTACGGGGACATTCTGTCCAGCAATAATTACAGGCCTATTGCTGTCGCTTCCTGCTTCTCGAAACTACCAGAAAAACTCTTGTTATGCAGATTAAATGATTTCCTATGGACATCTACTAATCAGTTTGGCTTTAAAAGGTCCCACTCAACTGACCTGTGTATCTATGTACTTAAAGAAACAATATCTAAATACATTGACAGTAATTCAACTATTTATAGCTGTTTCCTAGATATAAGTAAGGCATATGATAGGGTGAACCACAATATTTTATTTGCAAAACTAGAAGTGAGGAAAGTTTCCATGTACATATTAAACGTATTGAAACTTTGGTATTCCCACCAATCTCTCACCGTTAGGTGGGGCATTGTACTATCCGAATGTTTTGGCTCCTCTTGCGGGGTGAGACAAGGCTCTTTGCTCTCCCCTATGCTGCTTAATGTGTATATTGACGGATTAATTGCTTCACTTAATGAGGCAACAGTGGGATGTTGTATAGACAACACAAGGATAAATAACTTAGTTTATGCCGATGATATGGTGTTAATAAGTCCCTCTGTTTAAGGTCTGGATCGGCTACTAAATGTCTGCGAAGTTAATGTTACAAAAACTAAGGTTATGCAATTTCATCCTAAAAGGTGTAATCAGTTAGCTGATATAAGATTTAAAATGAATGGTGAAGTAATTGAGGAAGTACAAGAGTTTAAGTATGTGGGTCAAACTATTACCAGCTGCTTGAGTGATGACTTGGATATAAGAAAACAATCTCGAAGCCTGTGTGCTAAAGCGAATATGACCATAAGAAACTTTCGATTCTGTACAAGTAAAGCTAAAGACACTCTCTTTCGTACTTTCTGCAGTAATATATACGGACAGCAACTCTTGGTGAATTATAAAAAAGGTTCTGGCAGAACCCTAAGTTTGCTGTACAACAGGTCTTTTAGACTCATACATAAATTACCCCCAGATGCTCAGCTTCGCAAATGTTTGCTACCCGCAATGTCCCGAGCTTCCGGGAGGTAACAAGACGTGATCAATACAGTCTAATGCAAAGAATTAAAAAATCAACCAACCCGATCATCCAAGCTATCCATGAGTCCTGCCATTTATCCTCTAAGCTATGGAATTCTTGGTACGAAAGCGTCTGTCTGCAGCTCCACTTAACTTCGACATTACAGTATTATTTCTAATCAGTTGCATATATTTCTATCCTTAGTATATGAACTGTCATTGTATTAATAATATTTGTCATTGGACTATAGTCTGCTAATAAACCTTTTCATTTAATTTAATTTCATATATATATATATATATATATATATATATATATATATATATATATATATATAGGGTTCCCCATTATTATTTAACAACATATTGTAACATGTTGTGTGTATATGCAGTATTATAACGCTATTATAACGGACACTTCTCTTCTGAACTCTCCAACTGCATGGCTCTTCCTTTAAGGAGAGCACGCAGCACCAGACTTCCTACACATTCTCATTCCTTTTCTGTCCATCTCTTTAACGCAAGGGTTATTCGATATTTTCAATCTTTCATCCACTCAACTCTGGAATAATCTTCCTCAATCCATCTTTCACCCTGTCTATGACCTCCAATCTTTCAAATGCAGTGTGTCTAGACATCTCGAAAGCCCCGGACCCTGATTTTGGCTCTCTTGTTCCTTCCTGCATAAAATATATATATATATATATATGTGTGTGTGTGTGTGTGTATGTGTGTGTGTGTGATTTACAATTTCTTAATTGGAATTATCTGTAAATAATATCATGTGTTAATAGTTAAATAATGGTTGCATTTTCCGTAGACATTTATTAAATATTTCGCACATTAAAAGTAATTTAATGGACTCACTACATTTCGTGTTAAATCAGTGTTATAACAATTTTTCTTTATACTTTCAACGACTATAATTTCTTTTATACAACAAATATATCCCCTAAATACGATAAGAAAATTCATTCTATTTTGTCAAATAAAGCATAATAAAATTGTATTCCACAAGTTTCAAATCCATATTAAAATGACTAAATTAAATCAGAGGAACTGAGAAACTAAATTCAAAGTTTATTGAAAGTTAATTTTAAAAATAAAATCACTGATGACCATTTTGAAGGAATAAAATATTCTCAAATGCTTGTATTTATTTTTTCCCGTCTTCAAATTTCTATTCTTAGGGGTAAATATCCATAAGCGGAAAAACAAATCGTTTAGGGATAGAAAAACTCCTAAAATGAGGCCATTTTTCAGGATTGACCGTCACTCACTGAAGGTAAGTTAAATTTAGGTTGGTTGTGGCTTAATTCCAAACGACTCTCCGTAGACACGCTTTGAGGTTAATTGAATGTAAATAGCCCCAATTCAGGGGTCCTTCTGATCGCCCCTTACAGGCTATTACGTATTCAGGAGTGGTGCGAAAGAAACTCTTCACGGACGATTTGCATAAAGATTGTTATAATTGTAACTTCCGATAATGGAAGCATAAGTCTGTAATTGTTTGAAGAGCTAAATATTAACTTTTTAAAATCCTTTATTGATATTACTAATGTTAATTATCATAAGACTAAAAGTTATTAATAATTATTACATACTAATAATACACACACACACACACACACACACACACACACACACACACACACACACACACAAGCGCGCGCGCGCAAAACTTATCTGTGAAAAGAGAAAAAGCATTCAAACTTTATACCTAACCTAGTAACAGGGTTTCGATCCCCCGAAGGTGCTGCTAATAATAATCCAGTAAAAGTGTCTTTCCTGTAGGCGAGTGTAATCCAAAAATTCAGACCGTTGTTATTCTCTAATTTCGAGGTAGGGTGGGTGAATAATCGGATCCTTTGTATTAAGTTAATTTAAAAAAGGCTGGATATGGTCCAGTGATTTAAGTAATAAAAACGGCTGTATCTACATACCTTTGGCAAAATACAGGTTTAAAATGAAGATAACAGTCATCAAGAAAGCTTTATTCGTAGAACGAAGTAAATAAATTGGATAGGTTTCGGGGCCCGGGGCCACCCCATCGAAATACCGTCAGTCTAATTGTATTGCTTATCATAAACCAAAAAAGGCAATCTTTGCATGGTGACCTTTTGCAAAAGACATTTTTGCAGCGAAAACAAAAAGAAGATAAATTTTAATGTAGACTGAAGATGTACTTTCTTGTTGGTCTGTTAAACTGTAAGAAAGTGTGTTCATTTTACAGCTTTGATATTATACTGTACGAATATTACTGAAATAACTGCTCAATAAACTGTACTGTATCATTTTTAAATACCATAAAACTAGTATTTAGTCACTTCTTTAACCAAGATTTTAGGCGCGGGCCGAGAGAGAGAGAGAGAGAGAGAGAGAGAGAGAGAGAGAGAGAGAGAGAGAGAGAACCGCAAACTCCACTCCTATAATTCACTGACCAGTTAATCGTAACAACCTTCATGTACATATATCCCATTCTAATTGTGTTTATGGATGTATCTATGTGTCTATTCGTGTTCTGAATGAATACAGTAATAAAATCAGGGTCCGTCAACTAAACAAAATGATCATAATTTTCATCCGAAAGAAAATGAATCTAATAATAGAGCTATAATTTAAAGCTTAGTTTGATGCTTTCGGTACCACTTCAGGACTTAATCTGCGGGCGCGCGCGCGCGCATGTGTGTGTGTGTGTGTGTTGTGTGTGTGTTTTATTACTCTTTATGGTTTATCGTGGAAAAATACATTATCCTTTTATGCTTTAACAATTAGATTGTTTTATCTTTTATCATATACGCAGCGCGCGCACACACACACACACACACACACACACGCGCTCGCACGCACGAATGCTTGCAAGCACGCAGCTTTATATATATAAAAGATAGAAGACTGAATCACTGTTCTACAATAATAAACATAATATCCTCAAAACACGTGACTATTTTCAAATGTGGGTCATTACTTTAAGTATTTCTCTGCGTGTATAGTAATATTCGATATATATATATATATATATATATATATATATATATATATATATATATATATATATATATATATATATATTATTTTGTTGAAGGGAAAGAAAATGGATGCGAAAATAGTTAACTTTTACCATTAAGCCATAAAATTTGATTCGAGCGTCTTTTTTTTTCTTCTTAGAAATGGCGCAGATGCGATGAAGGTGAGGATCGTAACAGCTGAGTTTTTTCCAACTTCAAAAGAGAAAGAAAAGTCCCCATTTTGAGGAAACTTTTTCTTCTTCATTAAATGAATTAAAATTTACAATCGAAAGTCATTTTCTGAAGGAAAGGTTTGTCATACTGTTTAAATATACCCTGATGTAAATTTATACTGTAGTTTACCACAAGTACTTTGGGTATTATAGTGTCTTTGTGTTGTTAATTTAACATGAAAAATAAATTAAAGTCTTCTATTATGATTTTAGTTCCCAACATGGGATGGGAATCCGTTTTGCCATAAAATGAGGCGTTGGTATAACTGTCGACCTTGATAAGTATTTCTGTTACTGAAGATAGACAGTTCTGATCCTCCTGGTCTTCCATTAATTATAATTAATTAATTATAATTAATTATAATTATAATTCTTTATTAATTATAATTAATTATAATTCTTATGCCCTTTAATTCAGTGATTTAGGTGGCCATTTTGACACAAAATAAGAACCTTGGAATTACGTGAAACCACCTCAATGCCTTTCACTGGCCCTCGTTATTCAAGCTACCGTTTGAGAGAAGTCGGTGAGGAAGCCTTAGACTTCAAAACGAGGCTAACGACAGTTCGGCGACGTGACAGCTTATTGACAAGTTATTTTGCATGGGTTAGATTAAATTAGGTTAGGTTAGGTTAGGTAAGGCTTAGCTAGGTTAGGTTAAATTAGATTATTATACATATATATAATATTGATGAAATTCTCGTTGTTGAAGTGTCTATAGGTCCTTCAAGACTATGGTAACAGAAGAGGAATGGCAAGTTCTCAAATCAGTGCCAAATAGTGCCAAGCGCCTCGGGGAAATAGCGCTCAAGAGAACTGAAACTCTTCCGTGCTTCTACACAGACCGAAATAATATTTATTTCAAAATTTTCAAATTCATTTTGATTCTAATGTTAAATTAATTTCAAATTTATCAAACTAATTTTTTTTTGGATCACCTGAAGATCAGGGCCCCCATCCTTCTCTAGTTAGCTTTATAAGGCTAACTAACGAAAGTATCACGACCTAACCTAACCAATCGTCAAGGGCGTACAGTTGACCTAACGATTGGTTAGGTTAGGTCGTGATATTTTCATTAGTTAGCCTTATAAGGCTAACTAGAGAAGGCTGGGGGCCCTGATCTTCAGGTGATCCTTTTTTTATTTAAAATACAAAAAATTTTTCGATGCAAATCGAAAACTAATAAGAGTGTTTCTTCACTATAGATGATCTTTGTTAATAAATACAATCGAAAGTGTACTGTACAATAGTACATAATGTACACTCTCAAAACAGGCGAGTTATTTATTATGTAGGTATTCAGCTTTCATATAACACTCAATTTACTCGTAATAAGATGCCATTATTTTAATTTAGTTCTGAGTTGCGTGTTTTCTCATATTTTTTTTATAGAGGGTGTTTCTAAAGTCGTGCAACCCAATGTATATAAAGTTATATATATTTATTTATTTATTTATTGGGTTGCGCGACTTTGGAAACACCCTAAAGTACTGTATGTACAGTGGCGCTCATAAGTATTCGCACAGAGAAATATTTCAGTTATATTTGTCTTAATCTTTTGTACCATGCATAAGATAGTTATGAAAAGTTGATCTTTCGTCTGGAATATTTTAACAAAAAATTAAAAATTAGTTAAACTCCAACATATAATGTAAAACATCAAAAAATTTGAGAAAAATAAAAAAAGTTAAAATGCAAAAGATTTCGTACATTTATTTATAAAATTATTTAATACTGTGTCCACCTTAGGCTTGAAGAATTGAAATTTTTTAGCACTAGTTGGCTGTTTATTGATTAGAGACTGTTGGCAATTCTGAATTATGGAATTTTCTCTGTGAATCTTCATGGAAGAAAGATGACTGTACAAGCCATTAGTAAGTAATGGGTCGTCTTGATAAAGAGCCGTCTACGGAGCTTGAGATCTGTTATTGCTGCACACGAATCTGGAAGGAGTTACGCGAAGATAGGAGAAGAACTTCGAATTTCATTTACGACGGTTGCTGCAGTTATAAAGAAATGGAAAGGCTTTGGAACAATCAAAACTGTACCAAGGTGTGGATGGCCTCGCAAGATTTCAGAACGTACAGCTAGACGGACTGAGAGAATGGCTGCTGCGAATCCACGAGTGACTGCGGGTCATATTTGCCAAACACTAAGACTGTCTAAGACTGATGTCCATGCCTCTACTGTACGTCGTACATTGAGAAAGAATGGTCTGCATGGAAGAGTTGCATAAAGAAAGCTTCTGCTACGAAAAGCGCACAAAGAAGCTCGCTTAATGTACGCCAAGATCATCAAAATGATGGATTTACATTTGGAAGAAAGTTCTTTGGACAGACGAGACCAAAATTGAATTATTTGGGAACAACGAGCAACGGTATGTTTGGCGGAAATCAAATACTGCATTCGAGGGAAAAAACATCCTTCCTACGGTTAAATATGGTGGGGTAATTTGCTTCTTTGAGGATGCTTTAGTGCTTCTGGTCCAGGAAAGCTTGTTCTCATCAATGGAATCATGAATTTGAAGAAATATCAGGAAGTTTTAGAAGAAAATACATTGCTTTCATTTCGGGAGTTGCGAATGGGTTACAAATAGGTACTGCAACAATGATCAGAAATATAAAAGTAAGAGCACCATGAAATGCCTTCAACAAAAGAATTTCAAGCTTTCCGAGTGGCGCAGTCAATGCCCAGATCTCAATTTAATCGAGAATTTATGGTTTAATTTGAAAAAGAAAAAACTGTCCGCAACCCTTCGGATCTGAATGAATTGCAATAATTTTCTTTAAAAAATGGGCTAAAATTTCTAATGAGAGATGTTGAAACCTCGTTGAAAAATACCCAAAACGAATCATTGAAGTTCTTCAAGCAAAAGGTGACCACACAAAGTATTAAATAATTTTATAAATAAATGTACGAAAACTTTTGCACTTTAATATTTTTTTTTTAATTTTCCTCAAATTGTTTGCTGTTTTTTACATTATATATTGGAGTTAAACTAATTTTTTTTATTTGTTAAATTTATCCAAAACGAACGGTAAACTTTTTACAGTTATTCTATGCATGGTACAAAAGATAAGGACGAATATAACTAGAATATTTCTCTGTTCGAATACTTATGAGCGCCACAGTGAATTGAAATTAGCCTATCTTTCATACATGTTATTTCCTCTACCCGCGTTAGTCAATTTTCACTCACCACTTTGGAGAATATGCCATATCCCTCATAAATAAAATCTAAATTCAAAGTCTTTACTGTTCAAAAGATACAGTAAAGAACGAAGAATACGTAAGTTTAATTTTTCTTAAGTCAAGAAATAGAGATTTTAGTATCATATCAAAAACTGTGAAATCTGAGGCAATGAGAATTACTCGTCACGATACAAATTATTCGTCACATACAGAGTGGCCACAAAGTCCCTTTGCAATGTAAAACAAGGGCAATATAATTATATATACATACATATATATATATATATATATATAATATATATATATATATATATATATATATATATATATATATATATATATATATGCTGTAATATCACTGCAAAGAGACTTTGTGGCCACTCTGTACAACTTATATACGATGGCACCGGACTTTATATAGAGTAATTCGACCATTTATATACAGTAAATATATATTAAGAATCATTCTCTGGACCTTTATTTCGGCTCTTTTCTCCTCCTTCTATTTGGAGGGATGGCATTTTTTGGGGGTGCTCGACCTTGGCCCCCCTCCTTCCTACATAATAAAAAAAGGGTGCTAAAACCAACGGAGAACATATAAACACTGTGTTCAAATCACTAAATAACTTCTTAAGCTTAGTGACCTTCAAAGGCTGAATATCCGTTCACATACTCATAAAATATTCTGTCAGGAAGCTCCTGCGTTAATTATAGAAATCATATCAAACAACCAAGTAAGCCATTTAATGAACACGAGACTTCACAACTTTTACTTCCTGAAACCCAACTTCACACTTCAAACATCAAAGAAATTCCTCTTTTACGAAAGGATATTTGGAATAATAGAATTTTAATAGAATTTTAATAGAAAATATAATTTTAATAGAATTTTAATAGAAAATAGAATTTTAATAGAATTTTAATAGAAAATAGAATTTTAATAGAATTTTAATTTAAATTAATTTAAATTTAAAAACATATTTCTTATACAAATTTTAGTACTCATTTTAAAAGGAAACTCTTGGATACGTATTAAAACTTCTCTCCCTTTTCACCTTTATACCCCATACCCTGTTCTTTCTCCTAAAACCTTTAAAGAAATTGAATTTTATGTGTAACTTATTTATTGCTTTTTTAAATTAAAAATATTGACTTTTAATTTAAGTTCATACAAATAATTATTAACAAATTATAATATTTAATTATTAATTTAATAATAAATCCAAATTAATTTAAATTTTTCCTCTTCACTGATTTAAAATTTAATTTTAAATTAAAATTATTTGTTCTTCAAAAGAGAGATATATATATATATATATATATATATATATATATATATATATATATATATATATATATATTGTATAAGTAAAAAATAGTAATTTTTCTCATTTCAATGGTGCCCATAGAACAGAAAAGCTCCGTAATTATTGGCATGAAAGATTTGCCAGTTTGTAAAATGTACTACAGGGTAATTCACTCGCTGGTAACCCAGTATTAGCGATACTCTGGAGCAACCAGCGAGTGAATCACCCTGTAGTTAAAATTGTATGCCTATACTGAAAAAACAGGCTCTTTTCCGTTCTACCCCAGCAACAAAAAATGAAATTATATATTATTTTCTACTGTAGTTTTACTTGCTGAATTCAATAATATATATCTTATTTTGGAGAAATTAATAACAAAAGAGTTATAGTCCGTTTATTTTATTTAAAAGTAGAGATTGCATTTAAGATTTCAATAAAAATGTCCTTTCCTTTTTGTCTTCTCCTCCACAGAAATTCACATAAATAAGAATCTATCATATTTCTAGATGTTCCCCAATGTCTCTCGTGCCAGTTTGTAAAATGTACTACAGGGTAATTCACTCGCTGGTAACCCCAGTATTAGCGATACTCTGGAGCAACCAGCGAGTGAATCACCCTGTAGTTAAAATTGTATGCCTATACTGAAAAAACAGGCTCTTTTCCGTTCTACCCCAGCAACAAAAAATGAAATTATATATTATTTTCTACTGTAGTTTTACTTGCTGAATTCAATAATATATATCTTATTTTGGAGAAATTAATAACAAAAGAGTTATAGTCCGTTTATTTTATTTAAAAGTAGAGATTGCATTTAAGATTTCAATAAAAATGTCCTTTCCTTTTTGTCTTCTCCTCCACAGAAATTCACATAAATAAGAATCTATCATATTTCTAGATGTTCCCCAATGTCTCTCGTTCCTTTGTTTAGCTAAATCAACTGTACGCCCTTGACGATTGGTTAGGTTAGGTCGTGATATTTTCGTTAGTTAGCCTTATAAGGTTAACTGAAGAAGGCTGGGGTAGAACATTATTTCCTTAACTATGTTTATGAAATTCCATTTATCATCCATAACAATATCTACAAAAGAGAGAAAAAAATTAATAAATATAACCATAACTAACTAAAGCACGAATACGTTCTCCAAAATAAAATATATATTATTGAATTCAGCAAGTAAAACTACACTAGAAATTGTTGCTGGGGTAGAACGGAAAAGATCCAAAAACCAAAATTAAAACTGTATCTCTCTGTAACGTCTTTTGAAGAACAAATAATTTTAATTTAAAATTCAATTTCAAATTAATGAAGAGGAACGACAATTTAATTTACCACATCGGATAATTTGAAAATACCGACGCAAAAATGTTACGACAAAAGAAGACGACAACTTTGCTAAATGTTATTGCATCGATATTGTGCCCGAAACAATGACTAAGAAGAATCTTTGGCTTCTCATCTCAGAAGTTATACAGATTCCTTTAGAGAATCTAAAATGCATTTATTAAGGGATAAAAATTAATGTAAGGCTTTTTAATATAAAGTTGAGGAGGTTATAGGAAAATATATATATGCTGTAATTTCACTGCAAAAAGACTTTGTGGCCACTCTGTACAACTTATATACGATGGCACCGGACTTTATATAGAGTAATTCAACCATTTATATACAATAAATATACAGGGTGTACATAAAGTCAGGATCTATTTTTGTGAAGCACTTGGAAATTATATGGAATTCAATCATAAAATGATAAAGTGGTAACATTTATTAAATAATTAAGAGTAGGATTCGACGTGACGCCCATCAGTATCCATGCACAGCTCAAATCGTTCCGCAGCATTTCTAAACACATTCTGGAGCATTTGCGGGGTTATGTTATCTGCAGCAGTTCGTATACGTGTACGTAAGTTTTCAAGACTCGTAATCTTCGTCTGATAGACGTGCGATTTGATAAAGCCCCATGCAAAGAAATCTAAAGGGTTTAAATCTGGTGATCTCGCTGGCCAAGGTCTGTTGCTTCCGCGTCCGATCCAGCGATTTGAAAAACGTCCATTTAGATAATCCTGAACAATTTTGGCATAGTGACAAGGAGCACCATCATGTTGATAGACGACGGTACTAACAATCCTATCCCCAATCAGCTGAGGTTCAAGGAATTGCTGCAACATGTCCAGATAAATAAGCCCCTTAACTGTAGCTTCAGCAAAGAAAAAAGGACCATAAACCTAGATTTTGTTAAACCCATCCAGACATTAACTTTAGGTGAGTCTCTTTCCCAATTTTGGACGAAATCATTCGGTCTTTCATCTGCCCAAATTCGACAGTTATGGCGATTTACTTTTCCACACGTATGGAAAGTGGCTTCATCACTAAAGAGAATGTTGTCCATTAAATTATCACTCCAGATTTGTTCTACGAGATCAGCACACAGCACTTCGTCGAGGGAAATCTTCCTCATGTAAATCATGTAAAACCTGCAAATGATAGCTTTTCTTCTGCAAATTAACTTTCAGAATTTTGTGCACAGATGACGTCGGGAGGCCGAGTCTGTGTGATGCAGCACGAACGGACGTACGTGGCTCTTCAGTGATAATTCCGCGTACTGCATTCACGGTAAGATCTGACATACACGGTCGTCCTGATCTTGCTTCATCATTTACAGATCCCGTTCGTTTAAATTTGTTCACCAATTTTCGTATTGTCTTCTATTGGCCCCGGCTTATGAAATCTCCTTCTAAACTTCTCTCTGATGTCATTGTATGTCTTTCCCTCGATTCGCCAAATTACTATTGCCACACGCTCTTCTGTATTCATTCTAAGGGCTTCTGAAAAGAAAAATAGAAAAAAAATAATTATTTCACAAAAATAGATCCTGACTTTATGTACACCCTGTATATTAATCGACCTTGGCCCCCCTCCTTCCTACATAATAAAAAAAGGGTGCTAAAACCAACGGAGAACATATAAACACTGTGTTCAAATCACTAAATAACTTCTTAAGCTTAGTGACCTTCAAAGGCTGAATATCCGTTCACATACTCATAAAATATTCTGTCAGGAAGCTCCTGCGTTAATTATAGAAATCATATCAAACAACCAAGTAAGCCATTTAATGAACACGAGACTTCACAACTTTTACTTCCTGAAACCCAACTTCACACTTCAAACATCAAAGAAATTCCTCTTTTACGAAAGGATATTTGGAATAATAGAATTTTAATAGAATTTTAATAGAAATAGAATTTTAATAGAATTTTAATAGAATTTTAATAGAAAATAGAATTTTAATAGAATTTTAATTTAAATTAATTTAAATTTAAAAACAGATATTTCTTATACAAATTTTAGTACTCATTTTAAAAGGAAACTCTTGGATACGTATTAAAACTTCTCTCCCTTTTCACCTTTATACCCCATACCCTGTTCTTTCTCCTAAAACCTTTAAAGAAATTGAATTTTATGCGTAACTTATTTATTGCTTTTTTAAATTAAAAATATTGACTTTTAATTTAAGTTCATACAAATAATTATTAACAAATTATAATATTTAATTATTAATTTAATAATAAATCCAAATTAATTTAAATTTTTCCTCTTCACTGATTTAAAATTTAATTTTAAATTAAAATTATTTGTTCTTCAAAAGATATATATATATATTATATATATATATAATATATATATATAATATATTAGGGTGTCACTTAAATGCAAAGTTTGAAATATTCATGCTGACACCCCGCGAATCTATTCCATTGGTAAAAAAAACTTGGTGACTGAAAAATCTTTTTATTTGAATAACTATAAAAGGTCGCCCCCGCCTTCCAAAGTTTAATGCTTGCGCGGCGTCTCCATAATCGTTCATTAGATATCTATATATCTCTATATATGTGTGTGTGTGTATCTGTGTGTGTCTGAATATCTGAGAAATAAAGTAAACAATACTTAACGATTCACCGTTTCTCATTTCAGCTACGTGATTTCTGGTGATGGAAACCCGGAAGTGTATATACCTATTAGGGGCAGCGGTTGATGAGGTGAAAGGATGCAAGCTTCCTTCCTACAGGCAAGCATTCGATTACTTCCTTTACCTTCACCATGAAAAGAAAATGACAATACGTGACGCGTTGAGGAAGTCACTTCGAGCAGTGATGTCCTTCTGGGAGACAGCTCACATTCCAACCAGACTCGAGACACACTGCGTCAGCAAACTGGATAAAGTCTTCGAGGAGTGGAAAGGACTCAAAAAACACGCCTCAAGGACGACGATTCACACAAGACGAAAGAAAAAGAATTCATTGAACGCCTCGATCGTCTCTTTGACATCGCCCACGCTGATTGTGAGAAATTGGTCAAGTACCCAGAGGATTGGGAGTTCCTTCAGCAGCAGCGCCAGAAAGGACGTCCAGGTTCAATGGCAGGTTTGGACATGACCCATCAGCGCCAAGTCAAAGATTGTACTCGACGTCGGGAGGAAGAGGAGAAACGAAGAAAGCGATCAGCAGCTGAAATGGAGGCAGTATCCAACGAAGCGGTTTTGGAGTCCTCATCCTCCAGCTCAGATGATAGCGAAGAAAAAGGAGCATGTGGTGGTTCGTTAGCGTCTAAACAAAGAGCAACGAAGAACATCATGACATCGGAATTGGCGGCAGCGCTTGATCGCACGCAACTCTCGTCAAGAAAGGCCACATATCTGCTGTTTGAGGCAGCTTCCAGCTTAGGGCATGATGCTAGCGACTACAACATCAATCGTGGATCCATTCATCGTCAGCGTGAAAAATTCCGTACCCTTAAGGCTCGGCAACTGAAGAGCGAGTTCAGGCAATAGTCCGTTGACTGTTCACTGGGACGGAAAACTCATGCAAGATCTGACGTCACGAGAATATGTTGTCCGCTTACCTATTCTTGTATCTGGCTCCGGGACAGAGCAGCTCCTCGGGGTGCCAAAACTTCTGTCAGGAACCGCGCTGGCACAAACAAATGCCATCATAGATTGCCTGAATGAATGGGGAGTGACCGATCATGTCAAATCTGTGTTTCGACACAACCGCGACAAACACAGGCCACCGTGGAGGAACTTGTGTTCTTCTGGAAGAAAAAGTTGGACGTGACCTGTTACACTGCGCGTGCAGACACCATGTACTGGAGTTGGTGCTACAGGCGGCATTCGCAGCATCGCTAGATTCAGTATCTACCGGTCCAGAAATTCTGCTTTTCAAGCGCTTCCATGATTATTGGACCCGCATTGACCAGCAACAGTTCCAAACTGCGGACACAGATGCGTTCACCAAAGCAGCTATTTTTAAGCATAGAACGGAGCTCATTGAGTTTGCAAAATCACAAGCACTTCAAGTTCGTGATGACTATCAGGAATTCCTCGATCTTTCCGTCATCTTTCTTGGAGGAGTTCCATACAAGGGACTAAACTTCCGCGCCCCTGGTGCTATGCACCGGGCGAGATGGATGGCTAAGGGGCTCTATGCCATCAAGATCTGGCTCTTCCGAAGACAGTTTAAACTGACGAACACTGAGGAACGCGGAATTCGAGATATCTGCCTCTTTTCTGTTCTAGTTTACATGAAAGCGTGGGCAACAGCTCATCTGTCCATCGAAGCTCCGCTGAATGATTGGGAATTGATGAGGACGCTCCTTCGATACCCGCACAAGAAGATCTCTGATGGTACCACCAAGAAGCTGTCTGCGCACCTGTGGTACCATTCGGAGGAGGCAGTGGGTCTGGCGTTCTTTGATGAGAGGATATCGATGGAAGTGAAGTGCAGCATGGTTGCAGCGTTAGATCAAGAAGCCCCTCACATGCCGCCAAAACGACCTTTGGTTCTTGATACTATGTTCCTCAGTGACAGCAAAGGACTGGAGCAACTGATCACAAAGAACACCCGAGGATTCTTCTCAAAACTTCAGTTGCCAGATTGCTTTCTGCTCCACCATCCCAGTTCATGGACGTCAAACTCTGAATACGTGCAAGCTCGGGATGTGGTCTCCAAACTTGCAGTGGTGAACGACAGAGCAGAACGGGCCGTGGCTCTGGTGAAGGAGCTGAACGGAAAGTTGACAGTGAAAGAAGAACAGCTCCAGTTCCTCGTTCAAGTTGTCACTGACCACAGAAAGCAACACCCAGCTCCGAACAAATCAGCATTAGTGAGGACGCGAAAGAACTAATCACTGATCAGCGTATGAGCACCAATTATTCTGCTACTGTATATGTATTTTATTTCTCAAAGTTTTGCTTTTGTTGCTTCTCCATTTTGTACCATTATTCGCCAAATTATGTCTTCTATTTTGATTATATAATAAACTGTTTGTATTCTTTGCGTTTTTAAGTGTCTTACTTTCGTTATTTCACCAAATTGCCTTGTTTTTTATTATCTGGTTCGGCCCAAGCTGTGAACACTGAACAGCTTGTTGACGTCAACAAATGGGTCTTGTTTTCAGTGACGAGGGCGACCTTTAAATGATGACCAATCAGGACCAAATTTCTCTTCCGTATGTTTTACACCAAATGGAACAACTTTAGGGGGTGTCATAGGAAAATATCCATCGTTTAATTTTCCCCCTATTAGCTAGTGACACCCTAATATATATATATATTGTATAAGTAAAAAATAGTAATTTTTCTCATTTCAATGGTGCCCATAGAACAGAAAAGGTCCGTAATTATTGGCATGAAAGATTTGCCAGTTTGTAAAATGTACTACAGGGTGATTCACTCGCTGGTAACCCCAGTATTAGCGATACTCTGGAGCAACCAGCGAGTGAATCACCCTGTAGTTAAAATTGTATGCCTATACTGAAAAAACAGGCTCTTTTCCGTTCTACCCCAGCAACAAAAAATGAAATTATATATTATTTTCTACTGTAGTTTTACTTGCTGAATTCAATAATATATATCTTATTTTGGAGAAATTAATAACAAAAGAGTTATAGTCCGTTTATTTTATTTAAAAGTAGAGATTGCATTTAAGATTTCAATAAAAATGTCCTTTCCTTTTTGTCTTCTCCTCCACAGAAATTCACATAAATAAGAATCTATCATATTTCTAGATGTTCCCCAATGTCTCTCGTTCCTTTGTTTAGCTAAATCAACTGTACGCCCTTGACGATTGGTTAGGTTAGGTCGTGATATTTTCGTTAGTTAGCCTTATAAGGTTAACTGAAGAAGGCTGGGGTAGAACATTATTTCCTTAACTATGTTTATGAAATTCCATTTATCATCCATAACAATACAAAAGAGAGAAAAAAATTAATAAATATAACCATAACTAATTAAAGCACGAATACGTTCTCCAAAATAAAATATATATTATTGAATTCAGCAAGTAAAACTACACTAGAAATTGTTGCTGGGGTAGAACGGAAAAGATCCAAAAACCAAAATTAAAACTGTATCTCTCTGTAACGTCTTTTGAAGAACAAATAATTTTAATTTAAAATTCAATTTCAAATTAATGAAGAGGAACGACAATTTAATTTACCACATCGGATAATTTGAAAATACCGACGCAAAAATGTTACGACAAAAGAAGACGACAACTTTGCTAAATGTTATTGCATCGATATTGTGCCCGAAACAATGACTAAGAAGAATCTTTGGCTTCTCATCTCAGAAGTTATACAGATTCCTTTAGAGAATCTAAAACGCATTTATTAAGGGATAAAAATTAATGTAAGGCTTTTTAATATAAAGTTGAGGAGGTTATAGGAAAATATATATATGCTGTAATTTCACTGCGAAAAGACTTTGTGGCCACTCTGTACAACTTATATACGATGGCACCGGACTTTATATAGAGTAATTCAACCATTTATATACAATAAATATACAGGGTGTACATAAAGTCAGGATCTATTTTTGTGAAGCACTTGGAAATTATATGGAATTCAATCATAAAATGATAAAGTGGTAACATTTATTAAATAATTAAGAGTAGGATTCGACGTGACGCCCATCAGTATCCCTGCACAGCTCAAATCGTTCCGCAGCATTTCTAAACACATTCTGGAGCATTTGCGGGGTTATGTTATCTGCAGCAGTTCGTATACGTGTACGTAAGTTTTCAAGACTCGTAATCTTCGTCTGATAGACGAGCGATTTGATAAAGCCCCATGCAAAGAAATCTAAAGGGGTTAAATCTGGTGATCTCGCTGGCCAAGGTCTGTTGCTTCCGCGTCCGATCCAGCGATTTGAAAAACGTCCATTTAGATAATCCTGAACAATTTTGGCATAGTGACAAGGAGCACCATCATGTTGATAGACGACGGTACTAACAATCCTATCCCCAATCAGCTGAGGTTCAAGGAATTGCTGCAACATGTCCAGATAAATAAGCCCCGTAACTGTAGCTTCAGCAAAGAAAAAAGGACCATAAACCTTAGATTTTGTTAAACCCATCCAGACATTAACTTTAGGTGAGTCTCTTTCCCAATTTTGGACGAAATCATTCGGTCTTTCATCTGCCCAAATTCGACAGTTATGGCGATTTACTTTTCCACACGTATGGAAAGTGGCTTCATCACTAAAGAGAATGTTGTCCATTAAATTATCACTCCAGATTTGTTCTACGAGATCAGCACACACAGCACTTCGTCGAGGGAAATCTTCCTCATGTAAATCATGTAAAACCTGCAAATGATAGCTTTTCTTCTGCAAATTAACTTTCAGAATTTTGTGCACAGATGACGTCGGGAGGCCGAGTCTGTGTGATGCAGCACGAACGGACGTACGTGGCTCTTCAGTGATAATTCCGCGTACTGCATTCACGGTAAGATCTGACATACACGGTCGTCCTGATCTTGCTTCATCATTTACAGATCCCGTTCGTTTAAATTTGTTCACCAATTTTCGTATTGTCTTCTATTGGCCCCGGCTTATGAAATCTCCTTCTAAACTTCTCTCTGATGTCATTGTATGTCTTTCCCTCGATTCGCCAAATTACTATTGCCACACGCTCTTCTGTATTCATTCTAAGGGCTTCTGAAAAGAAAAATAGAAAAAAATAATTATTTCACAAAAATAGATCCTGACTTTATGTACACCCTGTATATTAAGAAACATTCTCTGGACCTTTATTTCGGCTCTTTTCTCCTCCTTCTATTTGGAGGGATGACATTTTTTGGGGGTGCTCGACCTTGGCCCCCCTCCTTCCTACATAATAAAAAAAGGGTGCTAAAACCAAAGGAGAACATAATATAAACACTGTGTTCAAATCACTAAAAAACTTCTTAAGCTTAGTGACCTTCAAAGGCTGAATATCCGTTCACATACTCATAAAATATTCTGTCAGGAAGCTCCTGCGTTAATTATAGAAATCATATCAAACAACCAAGTAAACCATTTAATGAACACGAGACTTCACAACTTTTACTTCCTGAAACCCAACTTCACACTTCAAACATCAAAGAAATTCCTCTTTTACGAAAGGATATTTGAAATAATAGAATTTTAATAGAATTTTAATAGAATTTTAATAGAAAATAGAATTTTAATAGAATTTTAATTTAAATTAATTTAAATTTAAAAACCGATATTTCTTATACAAATTTTAGTACTCATTTTAAAAGGAAACTCTTGGATACGTATTAAAACTTCTCTCCCTTTTCACCTTTATACCCCATACCCTGTTCTTTCTCCTAAAACCTTTAAAGAAATTGAATTTTATGCGTAACTTATTTATTGCTTTTTTAAATTAAAAATATTGACTTTTAATTTAAGTTCATACAAATAATTATTAACAAATTATAATATTTAATTATTATTTTAATAATAAATCCAAATTAATTTAAAATTTTCCTCTTCACTGATTTAAAATTTAATTTTAAATTAAAATTATTTGTTCTTCAAAAGATATATATATATATATATAAATATATATATATATATATATATATATATATATTGTATAAGTAAAAATAGTAATTTTTCTCATTTCAATGGTGCCCATAGAACAGAAAAGGTCCGTAATTATTGGCATGAAAGATTTGCCAGTTTGTAAAATGTACTACAGGGTGATTCACTCGCTGGTAACCCCAGTATTAGCGATACTCTGGAGCAACCAGCGAGTGAATCACCCTGTAGTTAAAATTGTATGCCTATACTGAAAAAACAGGCTCTTTTCCGTTCTACCCCAGCAACAAAAAATGAAATTATATATTATTTTCTACTGTAGTTTTACTTGCTGAATTCAATAATATATATCTTATTTTGGAGAAATTAATAACAAAAGAGTTATAGTCCGTTTATTTTATTTAAAAGTAGAGATTGCATTTAAGATTTCAATAAAAATGTCCTTTCCTTTTTGTCTTCTCCTCCACAGAAATTCACATAAATAAGAATCTATCATATTTCTAGATGTTCCCCAATGTCTCTCGTTCCTTTGTTTAGCTAAATCAACTGTACGCCCTTGACGATTGGTTAGTTTAGGTCGTGATATTTTCGTTAGTTAGCCTTATAAGGTTAACTAAAGAATGGCGGGGTAGAACATTATTTCCTTAACTATGTTTATGAAATTCCATTTATCATCCATAACAATATCTACAAAAGAGAGAAAAAAATTAATAATTATAACCATAACTAATTAAAGCACGAATACTTTCTCCAAAATAAAATATATATTATTGAATTCAGCAAGTAAAACTACACTAGAAATTGTTGCTGGGGTAGAACGGAAAAGATCCAAAAACCAAAATTAAAACTGTATCTCTCTGTAACTAACGTCTTTTGAAGACCAAATAATTTTAATTTAAAATTAAATTTCAAATTAGTGAAGAGGAACGACAATTTAATTTACCACATCGAATAATTTGAAAATACCGACGCAAAAATGTTACGACAAAAGAAGACGACAACTTTGCTAAATGTTATTGCATCGATATTGTTCCCGAAACAATGACTAAGAAGAATCTTTGGCTTCTCATCTCAGAAGTTATACAGATTCCTTTAGAAAATCTGTAACGCATTTATTAAGGGATAAAAATTAATGTAAGGCTTTTTAATATAAAGTTGAGGAAGTTATAGGAAAATCTTTCACGTGTAGAGGAAAAAGTAATAAGAAAAAGTTTAGTATTCAAACGTTTAATGCGTGAAGAGAGATTACCTCTCCCAAATTTTTATACCTCGCTCGACTCACTAATTAGGTAATCATGTGCAGTTTAATGGTGTAGCCTTAATAAACAACTTTTTGATCTAATTACACAAAGAATATTAACTTATTAAAAATTATATATATATATATATATATATATATATATAGGCGCGTGTAATAAACATACATTCAATGAAAACCAAAGGTGACCCTGCAATTAGAATAGAGAAACAATCAGTTGGCCTTTGGACTTCAGCGTGAGTGGATGTGCCAGTGATTCTTCCTCGATTCGACTTACTGGCTGTTCAAGTCTGCCCTATTGTAAGTGTGTTCAAAAGCTTCATGAAATAGATGTCTAGTAGATTCTAATAGATACATCTTCACGTAATTATATAGTTTGCAATAGCGTTCTGATTCCAGTTGTCTTTATTTTTATCTTTATATATATATATATATATATATATATATATATATATATATATATATATATATATATATGTTGTTGTTTTTTAAATCCCCAAGTTGCGCCAATACTTAGCCACCTTTTTTTACCAGTTAAGTCGGATTTTCTTGTACAACCTACTTAAGTCACGCTAGGTTAGGTTAGTTTGACAACGTAACCTAACCTAACCTAAATCATTGGGTGTAAAGGCTTAGGGAGAGTTAGCATAAAAGACGAATTACTCGGATCGACTTCAAGTTTTTTAATGAAAATCGTAACTGGGTGAAATTCTAAAAAAAATAATTATTGTATATAGTAAACAAAACGCTTCCCCTCAACTTCTTCATAACCCCCCCCCTCCCCCCCTCACACAGACAACCATAACACCGGCGAAAGTGATTAAAAATTTGAAAATATAAAATATATACGGTGTTCAACCTACTACGTAAAAAATGGTCACACACAAAAATGTACATAAATGTCCGACCTGCTTGAGCTTTTATGATTATATATAATTATATATATATATATATATATATATATATATATATATATATTATATATATATATAATATTATATATATATATATAATATATATATATATATCTATATATATAATAGAAACCAGTCCAGTTAAAAACATTATATATTATATACTATGTATTTAAATGGACTTTATAGTCTTTACAGAAAGCTACAGACTAATTAAAAATGCGAACAAAAATATGTACATCAAAGATTCGATATGATATTATTAAAAGATAAGTTTAATTTTATAGAATTGTTTTAAAATTGGGTCTCGCGTTCTTTGCTGCATGGAAAATATCATATTTGATCCAAAAAGATTTTCTATTGAGAGAGAAAGATAGAATTAATTTAAATATTAAATTTAATTGAATTTGAAATAAATGATTTTGAAAGTTATTGAAAGACGTATTTAGCAAAAATAAAGTTTTTAAATTTTAGCTATTTTTAATATAATTTAATTTCATTTTACCTTAATATACTACAGAAAAGTTTAACTCAATTTGTTTGCATATTAACGGCAGATTTCATTATTATTATTATTAACATATAACTAGCTTTGTTACGACAGTGGTAACGCCGTTTCCCTATAAGCGAAATGAAGATGCTAAGGTCGTGGGTTCGATCCCCGATGTGCTGATTAACTGTAATTCAGGAGTTAGCGTAATGGCTTTATTTACTAGGCATGAGTACTGTCCCATTTTGTGAATACACTGAGATCGGGGGTTCGACAAATATATGGTTGATATTTGCCAACCAAACCGAATTGTCAATCCAACCATATGAAATATGACATGTTCATATCAGACAAGAAAGTAATTACAATGGTATTGTAGTGATAACCTCACTATTCAAAAGCAGTGTGAATCCACTACAGTATACTCGCAGTATTTAATCAAATTGTAGCGAAAGGCGACTATTTTCCGTATGTAAGAGTCACCCCTGAAACCGGGATTCCATTTTTCGTTATACTGAAGGAACGATTTGCTTCAAGCATTTCGTTTAACGTTCTTCGTGCACCAGAGGGCGTTGCATAAGGCGGTCGGTAACGCCATCAACGGGAAAAGAAAAATCCCTTTACATTACGTGCAGCGGTCTCTTCACTGCACCCCATCACCATTCCTTAGCCTGGCTTGGGACAGTTCATAACTTCTTGGCCCGAAAAAGGAATTGCATTTGATTTTAAATTTCTTGAATTGTGATTGATATTATTTGCTCATTGAAATGGCATCGGAGCATTTGGGGTATGGCAGAGAGGGTAGCGGTGAGAGGGGAAAGGGGAAATGTGTCAGTTTTTTATAAGGGGAACTATTATTCAACAACTTTATGTCTTTTCTCTGTTATATCGAAATCAAAGAAATGAAAATATAATTTATATAGAAATTATATAATTACATAATAGATTTTTATCATGCAGGGCTCTTTCTCATATATATATATATATATATATATATATCAGCCTTTCAAAGGCGTATTGCTGATAATGTGGAAAACACTAATATTGACTACCTGAGCAGTAGATGAATCGAGGTTCTTTTGTTTTTATTATGATCTTTATGGTAAGGATCTTTAAGTACCATTTTTTTATGCACCATATATATATATGGGATGAATGTCACAATTAAACACGTGAACTGAATGAATGATGTAAATCCACAAGGAAAACGAAAAATGATTCCAAGATCTTTCGTGTATTCAGAAGTATACCTCGTCAGGGAATGAAAGGAGAAGGCGAGATGACGAAAATATATACATATGTACAACAGGACAGAGAAATAAAAAGATTAGCAAATGATTAATAAGAGCTGATTAAAGGCAAAAGGTATTTTAACAGGATCTTGTCAATTTTATACATTCCCGCACTGTTATTGAACTTATTTTCAAAATGGATAAATGCACATTCTAGAATATTCCTTTCAATTATATCTCTGTTTTTAACGAGCGCTTTAGAACTATCCCATTTGATGCTATGATTACATCTGTACATATGGTTAAACAATGCATTAGAATTATTTGCTCTTCTACACGCATATTTATCTTGTTTTACCCTAATATTCAACGTTTTTCCCGTTTGACCTATATATACTGAGTTACATTGTGTACATCCGATCGAATACACACAGCCAACCGCATTATCAGGGCTATTCTTTATTAGGAGTGATTTAACAGTATTATTATACTTAAAGACTACGTTGATACCATTTGCTTTAAGGAAAGTCGGAAGATATTTAAAATTAACATGGTAAGGTAGGATAAGGATATTTTTACGCTCAAATTCCTTTACAGTTGCACTATTATAATACCTATTCTTGGCTTTCCTAAGGCAATTATCTAGAAATGAAATAGGATAACATAATTTAGTACCAATATTCATGATATTGCATAACTCGGAATCTAAAAATTCTGGACTGACAACTCTCACTGCTCTAAGAAACATAGTAGAGAAAATAGAAGATTTAATCGAGGGATGATGGACAGAATGAAAATGCACATGAGAGTTTTTAGTAGTAGACTTTCGAAAAGCTTCAAATTTGAACTGATTCAAGCATCTCCGAATTTTTAGATCCAGAAAAGATAAGTTTCCATCATTTTCTTTTTCAACCGTGAACTTAATAGATGGGACTAAATTGTTGAGCCTACCAAGAAATAAGTCAACACCCAAATTGTTACGCCAAAGGCATAAAATATCATCTATATACCTGTACCAAATAAGATTAAAATTAACAATAGTAGGCAAAATTCTGCTTTCAAAAAATTCCATATATAAATTAGCTAATACCGGCGAGAGGGGATTTCCATCGCCAATCCAATCCAAACGACATAGCATTAAACTTATTTTCAAACTGAAATTTACAATCTTTGACGCAAAGCTTAATTAACTTAATAAGAGTGTTGTATTGAACAGGGAAAGAATATTGAGAGATCTTATCTTTTAAAAAATCAAGTAGGTCATCAACAGGGACTTTTGTGAATAACGAGCATACATCAAAACTTACCAGTTTGAAATTAGGGTCATTGGGAAACTTCAGTTTGTCACTAAGATCCATGCTATTTACAATATGCGATTTGGAAATAGCACCAACTAACGGCGTTAATAAACTAACTAACCATTTAGTTAGCTAATAAGTTACGGAGCTTACTGACTAAGAATAGGCCTCATGGGATTGTTAATTGTGTTTTTTTACTAAACCGTACAAACATGGTAGTGACGAATTGTGATACTAAGAAACTGCTTAGAAAGCCCATTATAGTTATTTTTTAATATTTCTCTTAATTTTCTGTTAAATGTTTTATTAATTAACATCCTCCAGTGGATCTCTGTTTAGAGGTTTGTACGTGTCACGGTCACCCAATAAAGTATTCATCTTTTCATCTCTCACCGGTATTAGCTAATTTATATATGGAATTTTTTGAAAGCAGAATTTTGCCTACTATTGTTAATTTTAACCTTGTTTGGTACAGGTATATACTGTAGGTGATATTTTATGTCTTTGGCCTAACAATTTGGATGTTGACTTATTTCTTGGTAGGCTCAACAATTTAGTCCCATCTATTAATATTAAGTTCACTGTTGAAAAAGAAAATGATGGAAGCTTATCTTTTCTGGATCTAAAAATTCGGAGATGCTTGAATCAGTTCAAATTTGAAGTTTATCGTAAGCCTACTAATAATAACTCTTATGTGCATTTTTCTTCTGACAATCATCCCTCGATTAAATCTTTTATTTTCTCTGGTATGTTTCTTAGAACATTGAAAGTTGTCAGTCCTGAATTTTTAGATTCCGAGTTATGCAATATCATGAATATTGGTACTAAACTATGTTATCCTATTTCATTTCTAGATAACTGCCTTAGGAAAGCCAAAAATAGGTATTATAATAGTGTAACTCTAAAGGAATTTGAGCGTAAAAATATCCTTATCCTACCTTACCATGTTAATTTTCAATATCTTCCGATTTACTTAAAGCAAATGGTATCAACGTAATCTTTAAGTATAACAATACTGTTAAATCACGCCTAATAAAGAATAGCCCGGATAATGCAGTTGGTTGTGTGTATTCGATCGGATATACCCAATGTAACTCAGTATATATAGGCCAAACGGGTAAAAGGTTAGACATTAGGATAAAACAGGATAAATATGCGTGTAGAACAGCAAATAATTCTAAGTGTTTAACCATATGTATAGATGTAATCATAGTATCAAGTGCAATAGTTCTAAAGCGCTCGTTAAAAACACAGATATAATTGAAAGGAATATTCTAGAATATGCATTTATCCATTTTAAAAATAATTTCAATAACAGTGCGGGAATGTATAAAATTGACAATATCCTGTTAAAATACTTTTTCCCTCTAATTCACTCTTGTTAATCATATGTTAATCGTTTTGTTTTTCTTTCCTGTTGTGTATATTTTTGTCATCTCGCCTTCTCCCTTCATTCCCTGACGAGGTGTACTTCTGAATACACGAAAGGCCTTGGAATAATTTTTTTTTTCCTTGTGGGTTTCCATCATATTATATATATATATATAATATATTATATATATATATATATATTATATAGGTACCGGGTGAACCAAAAGTAGGTGGAACAGTAAATGATAACGTTTATTTTGAGAATACATATACAATTATATTTAATTTTTTTGTATACTATAATACAAAATTTAAAAAAAAATTAACTTATACCAATACAATACAAAAGCACTGAAAATTTTATCAACGCAGGTGCTCAAATTGCTGTCCATCACAATTTACACAGCTTTGAAGTCTACCTTTCACACTTCGACAAACATTTTTGCACAAGTTTCTTTGTGCATTAATTTCTTGAAATGCATCTCTGATGTAATTTTTCAAATCACCAACAATTCGTGGTTTTCGACTATAAACTTTGTCCTTGAGTACTCCCCAAAAGAAAAAATCCATTGGGGTAAAGTCAGGTGAACGTGCAGGGCATTCAATTGGACCTCTTCGGCCGATCCATTTCTCGGGAAATGTTTCATCAAGATACTCACGGACTGCTCTTGAATAATGTGGAGTGGCCCCATCTTGTTGGAAATAGAGGTCATGTGAATTAGGCTGTTGTTGTAAGTGTGGAACAACTTCATTCATTAGAATTTCGAGATACTTACCACCTGTGACTGTTCCATCAACAAAAATTGGTCCTAAAACACCAGAACTTGAAATACCACCCCAAACAGTGACACCAGGCTGGTTTAGTTGCTGCTCTAATGTTAAATGCATGTTCTCACTATACCAGTAAACACAATTATGTCGGTTAACATGACCTGATAATTTGAAAGAAGCCTCATCGGTCCACACAATGTTATCTAAAATTATTGGATTTCCTTCAATTTCGTTCAGCATGATCTCACTAAATTGCAGCCGCCTGTTTGGGTCATCCTCCAATAAGCCATGAATTAGCCGTGGACGATAAGCTTTCAACCCAATAGATTTCAGAATTCGTATAATAGAGGTTTGTGAAATGTCCAGTTCTGCTGAGGCTCTTCTGGTGGACGTTTTGGGACTGTGAACAAATGCTTCGGCAACAAGTTGCTTATTGTCCTCTGTGCAAACTGTTTTGGGTCGACCAGTTCTTGGGGCATTAAGAATTGAGCCAGTGGCATCAAATTTGTCACGAATGCGGTAAATGGTTTGTCTCTTTGGGGCTTGAGTACCAAATGTTTCAACCCATTTTGTTCTAACAGTTTCAGTATTTTGAGATTTCCAATACTCTTTTAACACCCATTTTCTGGCATCAGTATTTAGATTATTTGCCATTATGGGTTCTCTGAACTATCTGAAAAGAAAAAAGATTAAATTTAAATAAATTTAGTTATAATATTTAATATAATATAACACAAACACCATAGTTATAATGAACACCATAGTTATAATATAATATAACACAAACCCTATTCAACCTACTGTCCACCTACTTTTGGTTCACCCGGTATATATATATATATATATACATACATTGTTAATTATTTGAATGTTATATTAACATGTTATAATAATAATAATAATTATAATTTGAGCAAAGAAATTGGTAATGCAGAAACGCGGAAACGTTTTCAGGAATAACATATGTAAAATATTCGAGAACAGTTAAAAACGATTTAGAACGTTCTAAATTATATTTTCGTGAACGTCAGATCAGTAATAAGAACGTGACCAATTAGGTGAATTATGTGAATTATATATGTACACACGAGTAATATATATATATATATATATATATATATATATATATATATATATATATATATATATATATATATATATATATATATATACAGGGCGTCCCAAAAAAATGTATACACACTTTAAATAATTATAAAGGCAGTGTTTATTAAAATACATTTCATTTTCAAAATGTAATAAAATCTACAGACATTATTTAATTGTTTTGTCAACGCTTGTCTTCAAACTGACGTCCGTTCTGGTCCAGGCACTGCTGATAACGCGAAGCAATGGAATCGCAAACATCACGAAACATTTCGTTTGGTATTTGTGTGCATTCTCGTTCAATGGCTGCTCTCAATTCAGCGACTGTTGCAGGTTTTATAGCGTAGACTTTGTCTTTTAAGTATCCCCATAAAAAAAGTCTAGTGGTGTGAGGTCTGGTGAACGCGGAGGGTATTCTACGAAACCCCTTCGTCCAATCCACATCCACATCGTGCCAAGTACCACTCGCAATACTCCACTCTTCGGTCCGGATCATCATCTTCATTAATAGCATGGACTAATCTTGGAATGTAACTTTTCCATTGACAGCGCTTCAAAATGCGTTGGACAGACGATTCTGAAATTCCTACCTCACGACTCGCTTGCCGCACAGATTTTCTTGTACTTTGGTGATACGTTTCCAGTACTCTTTCTTGCTTTGTGGGGCTTGTCGATGTCCGTGGTCTTCCGGAACGCTTCTTGTAGACATTCTGAACAGTTCCATCGGCTTCAAACTTATCTCTAATTCGAGTGATGGTAAGTCGCGTTGGTGGATCTGTTTGAAACTCCCTCCTAAACTGTCTTTGCACTTCAACTGCGTTTTCACACTTCCAGTAGCATTTTAGAATGAATTTCCTTTGTTCAAAGCTTAGTCTGACTGCCATTATTAATTCTAATGGGTTTAACTTGGAAAGAAAGAAACATCAATTGAGCTATCAGCTGTTAAAGTGTGTATACACATTTTTTTGGGACGCCCTGTATATATATATATATATATATATATATGTGTGTGTGTGTGTGTGTGTGTGTGTGTGTGTGTGTGTGTGTGTGTGATTTTCAAGCAAATACTATATATTTTATTAGATATAATGATATATGTTAAGTGCACAGAATGTATTACGTAGTTCTGCCTTTGCGATGTTTTAAGATGGAGTAAATTGTACGGTACACTAGACTGAAAGGGAGATTTAAATGATGACTTAATTTTCAATATATATGCGTCTGACTTTTATTTAGAGTCATCTATATATATATATATATATATATATATATATATATATATATATATGGTTGCACGAAAGGATTTCTATCGCTTGTCATTAATGAAAATAGGGGTGAGGAATGTAATTAAGGGGAAGTTAAGAACGTCGGCACAGAAGCGCGCGGAAGCGGAGAGACAAAGAGGAAAAATGTGGATAAGTAAGGGATTTTTTCTTAATTCTTTTAAAAGTTTCTTGAAGAGTGTGACGTGTTGTATTAAAGGTTAAGTGTGACTCGTTTTGTTGAAGGTCAGGCGGGACCTTGGTCATCATAGAGTCTATGCTGTAGTCTCGTTTTTATTTAGTTTTTATAATAGGTAAATCAGTCATTGAAGCCGGATGACATTTTTTTTAACGCTTTATCGCCGACCGTTGCCATATGGCAACATGAGCTTGAGAATCGTTTTTGAGCATTACGATCTGAATATTAGAGGTTATTTTGGCTTGAACAGGAAAAACAAATTAAAATATAAATTTCATAATTCAGGCATGAAAGGATTAAGTTATTACACGTATATTTAGATACCTTTTACTAGCATTATATCATTTTCATATAATTTATAAACTTGTTTTGCTTGAGGTGATATTCAGTCACTGGTAGATTTTATAATTCTAGCTGAAAAAAAGGTGAAGTTCATTTTGGACTTGAGAAAGTCATTTATATTTATAATAGAGACAGTAATGGTACAAAGTAGCTCCTTGGGGCACTCGGTAAGGTACCATCTTTATTTCTATTTTAGGAGCACAGTTCTTCTACTAACAGAAAATAAATCCTTGGTAATAGTGATACTACAACAACATCAGCTGCTACTACTACTGTTATTACTACTATTGATGATAATAATAAAAATAATAATAAGGGAAGCAGCTGTAATAACAAGACAATTGAATAAGACATGTGCAGATGTCACCGAAAGTTTGTGTCATAAAGTTTACAAGAATGAATAAAGATGTTGTGTAAATAAGAGTTAAGAGTTTGTTTAGGTAAAGTGGCAGTAAAGTATTTACACTGGCAACTTCTACACGGAAGATGAAAATGAACTACTTCGAACCCTCCTATTATTATGTACACAAAACTTTCACTCTGTTTACATAATGCAAAACGGGAGAAACATAATATAATGAAATCAAGCGAACGAACACACACACACACACACACACACACACACACACACACACACACACACGCATATATATATATATATATATATATATATATATATATATATATATATATATATGAGACAGACAGACAGACATTTACATGCGTATTCTCTTTGCACATTTCATTCTCTAATGTTATTATGGCCGCTTTATATTTTTTTAGGTCGAGATAATTTTTTAATTTTGGGGTAAGGTCACGTTCTCGTCCTTCTTAATAATTCAGAGCTTTTGATTGCATAAATTTCAATGGCCTCTTTAGACCTCCTTCCTTCTTCTTTCATCCAATTCAGTTTCCACAAGAATGGCGGTTACTTCCCTTATGCTCTTTGAGTATTTGTTTTTATACAGAAGCTCTTTCCTTTCTATGTAAATCTTTTACTGGGTTATACATGCATGTAAATATACATTGAGAGAGAGAGAGAGAGAGAGAGAGAGATTACAGTTTTGAGCTTTTTTCGATTTTTTTTTAGGTAAACTTATATATTACATTTAATCCTATGTTTGTATTATATATATATATATATATATATATATATATATATATATATATATATATATATATATATATATATATATATATATATATATATATATATATATATATATATATACACATACGGTATATAGTTTTGAAAATTATTTTTTAAAAACATTAAATTACAACACTAATTACTTACTTTTTTTAAGTACAGCAATCCCTCGCCAACCGCGGGGGTTACGTTCCTGAAAACCCCCATGGTTGGCAAAACCGCGGTTGGTAAAACTAAAGCCTTAGGGGAAATAGGGGGTTTGGTTCCACGGTCGTGGTTGACACTCACTTTTTTCCTTAATTACTTAATTATGCATCCTCTTCATTCGGTAAACATGAGAAATATGTACCTGTACGAACAAAACAACATTAATATATATATATATTAACATTAACATTAACATTAACATTAACGAACAAAACAACATTAAATATTAATAGTGAATAAGAATACTTTTATTTACCTTTAATAATGATGGGATGACCTTCACCTCACTATCAACATCAGCTGGACGCTTAGAGGCCATAATTACACTTATAAATGCAAATATAAACGAAATAATGATTATTACGGCGCGGAACACGAAAAACCGTGGTTAAGCAAAACTGTAGACCGCGGTTGCCAAAACGGTATACAGAAAATTTTGCGTGGATACTCGAAACCGCGGTTGCAAAATCCGCGGTTGGCAAGGGATTGCCCTAATTGAATTCCTCTCTTATTCCTTATTTAATTAGAAGCTTGAAACAAAAGATGAAATCATTCAAAAAGCGTGGCAAGAAGCCTATAATTTCTTGAATAAAATCCTAAGTTAAACATTACATTCAACGATCTATTTCATTGAAATTTAGTGTTACTAATTACAGTGTGGGTCCCAATGAATGAACTGAAATATGGCTTCGGTTACGTTTATTTAACACTAAAAGGCCAGTGTGGGACCGCACACATAAAGATTAGTGTTGGCTCTAACGTAACCCCATAATAGGTTGAAGTAAGCAGTTTATTGTTGCTGAGCGATCATAATAATTAATTTGGGTACAATAAAAGATATAATTTCTAGAAGTACAAATGTACTTTTAATGTAATAGGTCACGTTGGCTCACTAAGGTTAAGGATCTAACTGTAAATGAAAAAGGATTTCCCACGTTATAATGTAATGTAATGTAACGTAATTCAATGTAATGTAAGTGTAATGTAATGTAATGTAATGACATACTATGAGAATACAATAAGTAATCACAATTGTAATTAAATTACTGATACAATTACTACAATCTGAAATAATTGAACTCAGTAATTAATTACTGAAAATGTAATTAATTTACACCTCTCTCTCTCTCTCTCTCTCTCTCTCTCTCTCTCTCTCTCTCTCTCTCTCTCTCGAGAGAGAGATAGATATATATATATACAGGGTGTCCCATAAGTTCAGTCTCATAGGAAAATTCATTTTAAATTAAATTCACATAAGTAATAGATTAGAACTAAAACAAATGTTCAAATTGATGTCTTGTTTTGGGACCTTTTCTTTTGTTGCCTCCACCTTTTCCAGTGTAACTCGCTTTCATATTAACCATTGCGTGTTATTCTACCTGCAACAAAAAAAAAAATGTCCCAAAACAAGATATCAATTTCGACATTTGTTTTAGTTGTAATGTATTAATTTTGTCAATTTAATTTAAAATAAATGTTCCTATTAGACCGGATTTATTACATTACATTTACATTACATTACAGTTAAATACATTACATTAGATTACATTACAACGTGGGAAATCCTTTTTCATTTACAGTTCGATCCTTAACCCTAGAGAGCCAACGTGACCTATTACATTAAAAGTACATTTGTACATCTAGAAATGATATCTTTTATCGTACCCAAATCAATTATTATGATCGCTCAGCAACGATAAACCGTTTACTTCAACCAATAAATGTAATTTTCATTATGGCGTTACGTAGAACCAACACTTAATCTTTATGGGACACCTTATATATATATACTATATACTGTATGTATATATATATATTTTTTTTCGCAGCAAATTTGAAATATTAATTTAGTATTTAATTAAATTTTATTAGGCAAAAATAATTAATGTATATTTTATGCGTTTTCCAGCTGCAATATTTCTGCTCTAATGATGGTCTAAGTCTTGAAATGTCTACACTTAAAAAAAAGTCTGCTATTAAGAATCATTTTGGCTATTATTTTCACATTTCCTTTAAGGGTTGCAGAACACACACACACACATATATATACACACACAGTGTATATATATATATATATATATATATATATATATATATATATATATATATATATAATTATATTAATATATATATATATATTGGTGGAAAGGTAAGCAAGGCATCCGAGTATTAGGTGAAATGTTATCACAAAAGCTTTATTCGTATTTTCCTGAATCGCCTTAATCGACGTGATCAGTCGGTCGACATTTTGTACGGATGAAAAGTCCTTAATGGAAAAACCTTATTGGAAAATAGTTACTATTTTCAGATCATTGAGTTTAAAGTGCTCCTTTTTCTTGTCTTTGTTCTGGCGAAATCTTCCCTTGTGTGTGCTACCAGCCCTTTGAATAATAATAATAATAATAATAATAATAATTGCTTGACCTCCTTCGTAATGGAAAAAAGTCATGTGATGAAGTGGACCTATAGCTTTATTTGAGGTCCGAACTATGAAATATAAGGCCTAGTTAAAACCTTGGAAATAAAGGGTCTTTCTCTTCTATCTAGCGTTTACGTTGATCTCTGTTGTCACATTTTAGGGTACCTCTTAGCCTCCTCTTGGGGGGGGGCTAGCAGGCCCCTGAGTTCGGAATTCTACAACTGCAAGAGAGAGATTGCTATTCACATTTGCGCGCGCCTGGTTGAGCCCGGTCATCCGTTCTCTTCTACTTATGATTTCGTTTCTTTCTCCCCTTTTTTGGTCTGTTTCCCCTCGTCTTCTGCTTAATTTTCTCTTCTTCTCTTTCTGCTATCTTGGTCACATCGAATAATACGGGTCGCTACATCATCTGACCGCAGAGGACAGTCAATCATTCAACTAATGAACGGACCCAACATAGCTTAAACTGGCTGATCAAACGGAAAGCGGTGTTGCGACGTGGCCAAGTAACTCCGCAGAATAATTTTTAAAGCTCTGCTCGAAGTTCTAAAGTTCGATGATCGTATTCCATTAATTTGTATTGAAGATTATTGTACAGGGTGGGACAAAAAGTCTGTGTACCCCCTCAACATATTTACATATCTAATTTTTACAGTGGAAGAGGTACCCAGACTTTTTTCTCACCCTATACTACTCAATTCACTAAAATTTTCAACACTGTAATTTTACTGTTTTACGCAGGCGTTACATAAACAAAATTGAATTTCATAATTTCGACATTCGACCTTATGCAAGTACTCCATAGGGAATTCTAAATTCCAAACTAATTTCGGATTTTCAATGGAAATTGAATTGAATTGAATTAAATGACCTTTATCGATAAAATAAATAGTTTACAATTTTTGTTTTTTGTTTTAACATAAATAATTGTGAAATTGGGCTATTTATTTTTATTTAATTTAGCCCTTAAGTTTTAGGCCTTACTGAACTCTTAATTAAAAATAAAACAGTTTTTATTAATAATATGCAAATGATGAATAAGACTTATTAATTAGAATATATATAAATCTTAAATTATTATTACAGATATAAAACAAATACAGAGTCATTATTGAAGGTATGATACCAATATTATACAAAAAATCAATATTAGACACCAGAGATGAACAATAACAAGTAATGTACATTTAATCCTAGATTACATACGAGAAATGAATAAGTACTGCAATAGGTTAGTGTACATTTAATCCTAGATTTTTATTAGTATTCCATTATTAATCAAGATTTCAACTTTTTTTTAAACGAATTTACATTCACAATATTTTTATGCGAGTATTTAAATCATTCCATAATTTCAATCCAGTGAAAATGGGTAATTTTTGAGATGAAGACAATCTACATTGAAGAATCACATGCTTTGATCTATTTCTGGTCTGATATGGGTGGATTTCTTGATGAGTTACAAAATATTTATTTACCCATTGTAAGTTAATGATTTTGTTCTTACACTCGTATTTCCCGGCGTATAACGCACACCCTAATTTTGAAGAGAAAATTTAGGAAAATAAAAATTTGGGAAACAATATACCTCCTACCTCACTTCACATGTACAATTTTAACGAGTTAATTTTAATGCAGGGTGATTTTTGGAGTATTTTTGGGGAAAAAAGTGCGCGTTATACGCCGGGAAATACGGTATATGATGTTATAATGTTTCAGACCAACAGAGACCCTAGCATCCACTCATGGCTGGTCTACCTAACTGTGTTTGTAATTGTGTATTATGCATGTCCTCCGTGGTGGCGGAAGGAACCTACAATTTTACGTGGGTTCCGAACCACAAGAGCCTTAATTTTACTACCTTAAACTATACCCAATCTATCAACATATGCGTCTAATCGACTTTTAAACGTGTTTATAGACGTGCTACTCATTACTTCTATCGGCAAACTATTCCAGCTATTTACTATTCTATGCGTAAAAATGTTTTTGGCAACTGCTGTCTCGAACCTTCTACTTGTCAGCTTACACCTGTTATTTCTAGTGCTACTATATTGTGATATTTCGAAAAAGCTATCTCTATTTACGTTATCGAACCCATTCATAATTTTAAAACCTTGGATTAGATCACCCCTTAGCCTCTTAGTCTCGAGTGTTGTCAATTTTAACTTCTTAAGCCTATCCTCGTACGACTTTGACCTAAAGTAAGCGACGGAATCATCTTAGTTGCTCGTCTTTGAACTCTTTCGATTTTATCTATATCTTTTCGCATATGAGTCATTCCAGCTCAACTGGTACAGATTTCAGAAAGTTGGTCGGGTGACCATCTCCGATTTTCTTCAAATTTTCAGGGTTGATTCATACACCATTCAATAGCTTAAATCTAAAATCTTAGCTTCGTCAGTCAAAAACGTTTAATTTTATGGTCGCTTAAATGGCCCCCACCTTCGACAAAAAATGCCCATGTTGGGCTTGATCGGCCAACGCCTTCATTTTGAGAGGCCTTGAAAAGTGTCTTCTAATAGGGGTAGAAGCTTCAAATTTGTCATGCCAATACAACTTCTGGTGGGCTTTTCAATTTTGCAAGCTAAAAGGCTGTGGAACAAATAGTTTCTGAGTTACAAGGGCTTAAACATGGCTCCATTTTGAAGCTTGCATCAATTCCTCCCACTTTTACGACTCTACCATTTTCAAAAGTTTTAGTTCTACATCAATCACAGCTGTTTTAATACTCCTAATAGTCTCTATGGGTTGTAAATTTATGAGTGAAATAAAAAAATAACCAAAAAAGGATTTATTTTTATTTTTAAAAATTTCCAAAAGTTGATATTTTCACAAAATTTGCAAAATTAACATCAACTTTGGGGCTTAATATAAAGGTGTCCGAAATTAGTCAGGGAGTTGATACTTCTAGTAAAAAGATACATATGTGTACAAAAACATATATTAAGGAATAGATCTCAACTCAACTCCTTCATATAGTTTTGGCTATTCAAAGAAAAGTACTTTTTGTGAAAAATTCTGAATTTTTTCAAAATTTTGAAATGTTTAAATTTCTTTTTACAACATTGAATTGTAATTTTACTTCCATTTTATTACTTGGTAAGTTAATTCACAAATGTTAAATTATCTAAATAAGTTTTACTCATAAAAAAGACAATATATACCTAGATTATTACTACATTTGCAGTTAACACAACAGATGGACCAGCTTGTAGGCTCAATACTTGGATCTACCTAAGTAAATCATGTAGAACCGTGTTCTACTGCTCTTTAAGCACTTCCTAGTAATTTAAATTATGCAGTTAGTACAGATAAACTAGCAGTAACCACCATTTTCAGTACAAAACCTTAAATTTAAGTAGCTTTGTTGTATTACTTCCCTTAATACAAGTGTACAGTACTTAGCTATATACAATAATGAATTCCTGAGTTTTTAAGCATGTGAATTATTGGCTATAAGTTCATATTCTTTTTTTAAATGTGTTGTTTTATGTAAATTCGTATGTAAACTTATATATAGCTAATAACTCTTATGTTTAGACACTGACTCAGGAATTTATTATTGTACTCAGGCTTTAAGTCTGATTGTCTTCAACACTCCATGGCCTCACAGCCATAAATTGGCAATTTATTATTCAGCTTGATACAGGTCTGTAGTTACTTAGGCTTTTTTTAAAATACTCCTCAATTTTAGATAAACAATCATTTGATAACTTGTACTGTCTCCCCATTTTCCCAGCAACTGTAGGTGGTTCAATTGAACACAAAACATGTTGGAATGGAATCCAGCAAACGTCCTCTTGTTCAGGCCATTTAAAAGGATTCTTTTTCATGAAATTTACTAATAGATCCTTCTCAGTATCACACACTTCAACTATGTTTCCAACAAACCAGTCACCTTCATAGAAACAGGCCACATATGTACCAGGTTTATATTGGTAAGCCACATTTTCTTGTGTAGCATTGAGGAAGGAAAGTTGTACGTTAAAGAAATTTTCATCACTAGAAATTTTGTACAGTTTAATGCCTGTTGATGAAGGTCTAAAGCAGTGATATGAAGGGTTCCTGGGATTGTCTTAATTAAGGAATACCTTTTTTCTAACTCAAATAAATTAGCATTTTCCTCAATTTTAGCTGAATCAATGTACAGAAATTGTATACCATTAATATTAGATTTGCACCAATCGAACATCTCTTTTGGATTGGTGATGTGACCTTTACTTGTTGCTTGTAGACTTGCCCGGGCAACTAACCTTTTGACGGTGCCACCAACACCATCACAGGGGCTCTTTCCGTGAGAGGTGGCAAAAAAGTTCCATTCACATGTTAGTTGGAAATCTTTTTCATGTAACACTGAATTAATGATGTTTTTATAGTTTTTATATTGACTTGCTGCGCCATCGCTAAAGTAACAAATATGTTTTAGTTTAGGATTCTGACTTTTAAGTAATTTCAAGGCTTCACATAAAAAAGAATGAACTGCAGTTGTGTTGTGTGTAAGTGAATCTGATATTACACAAAAATTTGTAACTTTTAGTTCACCATCAACTTTTTGATAGCAGACTACCGGATGCAAGGTAGCCTGGGTATTGTCCCAGTGATGCCCTTGTACGCATCCTGAATTATAAAACTATAGTTTTCAGAGAAGTCAACAAGCACTAATGCTGTAGAATCATTGAGGTTTTCTTTACAGTCGGACAAATATTTTGATTGGGCTTTTGCTATGAAATGGTGTACTTTCAACTTTTTTGCACTTTCACATATGTCGTCTTCTACATTCGAAACACTTTTTGTCATTGTGACCAGTTGGGTATGGTCTGTATGAAGCCACTGCTTAAAGGAAACCTCATCATCCATGTCATAATCATTGTTTTCAAAAATGGTAAGAAGCCAATCCCGTAATTCATTTAAACCAGGACATGTTTTGCAGTTATTAATCATGCAGTTTCTGGTTTCAGTGTTGCAGACTATTTTCCCTAGTAACTCTCTTAATTCTACTTTGACGGGAGTGATTCACATAAAAGTTTAAAGTTCTGGTGTATTTCACAAATGCATACATTGTGTGATCCTTTACTCCCCACACCCATACACCATTTTGGTCTCAGTTCAAAAAACTTTGATTTGGAGATTTTGTCGTTTGGATATTTATTTTTGTAAAGCGTATATAATTCTCTGATATTTGTCAACAACAGTATTTTCTGCTTGTGAACCTTCCCTTGTGGTGTTTTTATTGATTTGTAGTCTTTTTTACCAGGGCATTCTCTAGTATATTCATTGTTTTGGAAAAATTCTATCACTCTTTCCTTTATTTCATCGCTTATACCCTTGCTACTCTTTTTATTTCTCATTATAGGAAGGATACCTTCTTTTCTCTTTAAGGCCCTCACAGCATTAACCATTCTGGCTGACACTTCAAATTCTTTCATAATTCTTTCTCTGGACCAGGTTTTACCAATTGGAAGGAGTGTTAGAATTTGTATCTTTTCTTGTCTGGTACTAGTTTTACACTTTTCTTTCAGTTCCTCTATCATATGCTGATAACACTTTTCTTCCTCACTCTCTATAGGTTTCTCCGCTTCCTCATCCAAAATGCTAGGCTTCATATGAAGTACTTTTGACAGCTTTGATTTTGTTGATGTTTCAATTTGCTTTAGTTTCCTTTTCGCGTAAAACTTTCGATCTCTTGCTCTTACATACTTAATGGGTGAGCATTCTAGTGAACCTAACGTTTCGTCAAATGTCTCCTTAACTATTTCTTCTGGAACATATTCATCACTACCTGAGTCTTTTTCATCTTCAATCGTCTTGGCTCTAGAGAAGCATGTTGAGCAAAGTTTCTGTCCTGGTATCAGATTCAGTCTAGTTGCTATGTCTTTGTCAATAATTTGTAGTGATTCTGCAAATAAAGTAGGGTAATGTAAACTCTAAACACATTGGAAAATAATTTTAAAACCTCAACATTTGGTTATAGGCTATTCGTATAAAATATTCAAAACATATGCATTCAGTAGCACAGTATATAGCCTACCCTATTAAAATTAAATAGCTAATTTAGGTTACAATTTACAATATAAACTTCTTTATGAAATATAAATACAGGGCGTCCCAAAAAAATGTATACACACTTTAAATACTTATAAAGGCAGTGTTTATTAAAATACATTTCATTTTCAAAATGTAATAGAATCTACAGACATTATTTAATTGTTTTGTCAACGCCTGTTTTCAAACTGACGTCCGTTCTGGTCCAGGCACTGCTGATAACGCGAAGCAATGGAATCGCAAACATCACGAAACATTTCGTTTGGTATTTGTGTGCATTCTCGTTCAATGGCTGCTCTCAATTCAGCAACTGTTGCAGGTTTTATAGCGTAGACTTTGTCTTTTAAGTATCCCCATAAAAAAAAGTCTAGTGGTGTGAGGTCTGGTGAACGCGGAGGGTATTCTACGAAACCCCTTCGTCCAATCCACATCCACATCGTGCCAAGTACCACTCGCAATACTCCACTCTTCGGTCCGGATCATCTTCATTAATAGCATGGACTAATCTTGGAATGTAACTTTTCCATTGACAGCGCTTCAAAATGCGTTGGACAGACGATTCTGAAATTCCTACCTCACGACTCGCTTGCCGCACAGATTTTCTTGGACTTTGGTGATACGTTTCCAGTACTCTTTCTTGCTTTGTTGGGCTTGTCGATGTCCGTGGTCTTCCGGAACGCTTCTTGTGGACATTCTGAACAGTTCCATCGGCTTCAACCTTATCTCTAATTCGAGTGATGGTAAGTCGCGTTGGTGGATCTGTTTGAAACTCCCTCCTAAACTGTCTTTGCACTTCAACTGCGTTTTCACACTTCCAGTAGCATTTTAGAATGAATTTCCTTTGTTCAAAGCTTAGTCTGACTGCCATTATTAATTCTAATGGGTTTAACTTGGAAAGAAAGAAACATCAATTGAGCTATCAGCTGTTAAAGTGTGTATACATTTTTTTGGGACGCCCTGTATATTAGTACCTATATTTACTTACTTGTTATCTTCTTTCGATGATTTCTCCATGGATCTTGGCAGCTACGTTGCATTTGTTGGTAATGCATTCCAAACATTTTTCATGGTGGTAGCATACAGTAGCACTATTTGGGTTGATTACAGTTGCTTTTGTTCTCCACAATAGCAGTTTCCTTGTTTCATCTGTCAGCTCATGTAAGGTATACATACCCACCTTCCTGGTGAGTCTGTGTTCATGACATGGATCATCCAAGTACATACCAAAGCTGCACTTTGATTCTTGATTAGAATAAGCCATTATTACAGGCAGTAAAATTAAGTTAATTGCTCTAGTTAAATTTTCTGAAAATAAAAGATCATGATCTATAAAATAGGCCTGGACATTAATGATTAACCATCATGTTTTACATTTATAAGAATATACAAAGCGAAATGAGCTACCCAGAGCCCTTCGAGTCGCTGGTTGTTTTGACAGACATTAAATTTCTTGTATGTTTTAGACTTATTTACATATTATTACAATTGTAAATCAACTTAATAAGTAATAAAATGGAAGTAAAATTACAATTCAATGTCATAAATAGAAATTTAAAAATTTAAAAATTTTGCAAAAATTTGAGATTTTTCACAAAAAGCACTTTTCTTTGAATCACCAAAACTATATGAAGGAGTTGAGTTGAGATCTATTCCTTAATATATGTTTTTTCACACATATGTATCTTTCTTTACTAGAAGTATCAACTCCCTGACTAATTTCGAACACCTTTATATTAAGCCCCAAAGTTGATGTTAATTTTGCAAATTTTGTGAAAATATCAACTTTTGGAAATTTTTAAAAATATAAATAAATCCTTTTTTGGTTATTTTTTATTTCACTCATAAATTTACAACCCATAGAGACTATTAGGAGTATTAAAACAGCTGTGATTGATGTAGAACTAAAACTTTTGAAAATGGTAGAGTCGTAAAAGTGGGAGGAATTGATGCAAGCTTCAAAATGGAGCCATATTTAAGCCCTTGTAACTTAGAAACTATTTCTTCCACAGCCTTTTTGCTTACAAAATTGAAAATACCACCAGAAGTTGTATTGGTATGACAAATTTGAAGCTTCTACTCCTATTAGAAGACACTTTTCAAGGCCTCTCAAAATGAAGGCGTTGGCCGATCAAGCCCAACATGGGCATTTTTTGTCGAAGGTGGGGGCCATTTAAGCGACCATAAAATTAAACGTTTTTGACTGAGGAAGCTAAAATTTTAGATTTAAGCTATTGAATGGTGTATGAATCAACCCTGAAAATTTGAAGAAAATCGAAGATGGTCACCCGACTACCCCTGTACCAATTGAGCTGGAATGACCCATATGCGGATTCCAAAATTGGATCGCGTACTCCAAATGGAGTCTAACTAATGATTTATAAAGAGGAACAATAATATCGCTCGATTTGTACTCCAAATTCCGAGCTATAAAACCTAGCACTTTGTTCGCTTTATTAACCGCTGCTGTACTTTGTTTCGCCACCTTTAGATCAGCAGTGACTATAACTCCTAAATTTTTTCCTGTTCTACGCTTGCCAACATCTTTCCTGATATACTATATGCAAAATTACCGTTACGCGAGCCTATATGTAAAATTTTGCACTTATCGACGTTAAATCTCATTTGCCATGTGACTGACCAATCTACGATTTTATTTAGATCTTCCTGGATTTTCCCTCTATCTTCGTCATTAATCGACCTACCACCCAACTTCGTGTCATCCGCAAACTTTGAAACTGTACTGACTAGGCCGACATCTAAATCGTTAATATATATAAGAGAAAGCAAGGGACCCAATACAGAACCCTGAGGAACGCCGCTCGCTACATTAGCCCAAGACGACTCCGCTCCATCAATGACCACCCTCTGTTTCCTACCTCGCAACCACTCTTCTATCCAATTTATTACTACACCCCTGATTCCATGAGCCTTAGTTTTTTCAATGAGTCTTTTGTGCGGTGCGGTGTCAAACGCTTTTTGAAAATCTAAATACACTACATCTACCGCCCGATGACTATTGTAAACTTCAACTACGCTTTGGAAAAATTCTAAAAGATTAGTTAAGCAAGATTTCTTTCGCCTAAAACCGTGCTGCGTGTTTCTAATCAAGTTATGCAATTCTAAGTGTTTGACTATACGATCCCTAATTATTGAGTCCAGTAGCTTACCTACAACAGACGTTAAACTGATTGGCCTATAATTTCCACAATGGCCTAGAATTTTTCAACAGCCCCAAGACACTCTTTACTGGATTCCTATTGTTGACGTATTGAAAAAATCGGTTGGGGTTTTATTTACCGTCACGAGTTATGGAAATTTCAAAATCGCGCTTAAACTTTTTTATTACGCTTTCCGCTTCACGCCTTAGAGATATGCAGTTGTTTCGCAACCACAAATTGTCCTTATCGCACTTATGTAGCCTATAAGCCCTATCTCTACTCTTTATAATATCCCCTACTCTAGAAGTAAACTACAAGGGCTTGTTATTTACTTTCGCACGTTTAATCTTGTACGGTACACATTCCTCATTTATAGTCCTAAATAGTTTCAAACGACTCCCACATTGTTTTTGTGTTGGAGATCCCCATTACTTTTTCCCAATTGACGTGTGACAATTCATTTCTAAATTTACAAAAGTCTGCGCGCTGGAAGTTAGGAATTTTAGTCGAGTTAGCTGGTTTCGAGTGACTTACTGAGAGGACAAACTCTACCATATTGTGATCGCTATTGCTTGACGGTTCTATTACTTGAAATCAGTGACAAGCCTATCATCCGTAGTTATTACTAAATCTAAAATACTTTCCAACCTCGTAAGTTCCCCAACCTTTTGAATAAGAAAGCTATCTTCGAGAAAATTAACTAAATGATTACCTTCCGTGTCTCCCCGCATTGTATCGAAAATCACGTTGGCGCAATTAAGGTCACCCATAATTAAGGCCTGCTCACTACCTATTATTCTCTTCAGTTCACGATATAACACTTCGTCCGTATCAGCTGCTTCATTAGGGGCCTATATATAACGGCAAAAAGAAGTGTGAAATCGTTCAATTTAAGTTCTGCTATAGTCGAATCTATCGGTTCTGGAATTGTGTGCTTTAATTCTATAACGTTCGCAATATTATCCTTGATATACAACATAACACCTCCTCCTCCTCGCCTACCTATTCTGTTTTTAACAAAAAGCCTATACCCTCTAATTTGATACTCCTCTACAAAGTCACGTGTTTCAGTGCTAAGCCACGATTCATTTATCTTTGAGCTTTCGTAGTTTTAGCTCTGTAAATAATGCATTAGAATGAGCATGGAAACAAGCATCAGATAACCTTATTGCTCTTTTTGGATGACAAAGATACCGTTTAAAGTGTTGTTAGTGGAGTTTCCCAAACAAGGGTGCAGCACGTTATACAAGGAAGAACGAGATTACGATACAGAGTTAATAAAACCTGTTTAAGGACTACATTTCTAAGTTTGAACATTATAGCAACACTCCTTGAAATCTTTTTTGAGATATAATTTACATGATCACTCCACTACAACTTCTTGTGTAGCATTACACAAGAAATTTTGTTACAGTAGATTCCTTTACAGTGATTTCATCAACAGTTAGTCCATATTAGAGCAATTTAGCAGACAGGTGGGCAATACATTTTCAGAACTCCAACAAAGAGAGTAACATAAAATTGCAGACAAAGGATAAGTACAAAATAACAGAATGTTCTTGTAATAGATTCACAGTAATAACTGAATCTACACACAGTATTAAAACCAAAAGTCAGCAGCTGACGAGGAAGATTCTAGCAGTGGCTGTATCCTCCAGCGCGGGACACGTCAGCGCGTCAACGTCAACGAAAAAACGTGGAACGTCAACGCGAAGAAGAGGCGATGTCAAACCGAAGACATCAACGCGCTGGTGGCCAAACCTCCTGAAATCTCCGTGCAGCAGGCAGTCTACGGTTGGCCAGACTGGCAGTCGACGGCCTGTTGCGTGGCACGGTCAGAGTACCGATCGGCTCCCGGGGCCGGACCTATACCAGCGTACTATTTTTTTTCATTTACGGGGAACAGTTGCGTGCCGGACGTACTCCCCGGACTACTCTTACTCTCCGGCGACATTAAGACTAATCCAGACCCCACTACAACTTACACATGTCACCATACACAAAGACATAGACGCAATAGGACCATGAGACACATACAGAAGCATAATATTAACATATTACAGTACAACGTAGATGGCCTCACAAACAAAATCATGCAGCACAGGGAATTCGTACACAAACAAAACATTCACATACCACTTATACAAGAAACAAAACCAAAACGCACACACGAAACACCCGCCATCCCTGACTTCATGTCGATCCGTCAAGATCGTACTGGGGGTCACTGGGGTGGACTCATCACTTTCATACGTAAAAGATGTCACCCAAAACATTACAAACACAATCCAAGCAGATAACACGATAGAAATACAGGCAAGTAACATTAAAACACGCATAAAACACAACACCACACTCATCAACATTTACATCCCACCAGATAGTTCACCTCAGGTGCCAGCCAATTACAATCCACAGTTACACAATCTGGCCTCTCTCACTAATGTCATCTTAGGAGGAGACTTCAACGCTAAAGACACTAGTTGGTACCTGCATAACCAAAGCAACACCAGAGGCACCAACATAGCCACACAACTAAACAGCCTCTTCATTCTTAACAACACAGAAGAACATGCACACATGCCACATCAAGCAGGATACTCAAACTCCTCTCCAGACATAACGTTCTGTTCCCCCTCACTAGCAACACCTACATACTGGAGAAGAGAAAAACAACTGTCATCAGACCACCTGTCCATCATCATTACAACACGTTCTACACTCTGCCCCAACAGCCTTAGGCACACTTACAGAAATTACAAGAAAGTTGATTGGGAACAGTTCAAAATACAGACTGAAAACAATTCACCACATTAAACAGCACACCCATCATAAACATCAATACAACACTCAAGACATTCAATCAGATCATCAATAATGCAAACAAATACATACCCAAGGGCAACATTAGGAAATACAACCCAAATTATACTAGAGAAATAGCCCACCTCATAAGGCAACGTAGCAACCTCAAACATAACACACAAACACCACACACAGAAGCCATAAAACAGCAGATACAACAGCTCAACACAGAAATAAACAACAAACTTAAAGAAAAACAAACAGAAACATTTAGGGAATTCATAACAACACTAAACCACTCCACAAATACATCCAGGCTATACAAGACTATAAACAGCATTACCCAATCTAACAGCGGCATTCACACCTCATCTGTCGCAGCCAAAGTAATATCACAACATATACACAACAAGCTAACATTCTAGTTAATCACTACGCAAAGATAAGTCACCTAAACAGAGACAACAACGAGAAACACGCAGACAGACAAACAACCAGACACAAAAAACCTACAGACTCGACACGACCATTACACCCTTCAATACAGAACAGACCACCAAGATCATAAAAAACATTAAGAATTCGAAGACTACTGGCCCAGACAACATATCTAACATACACCTTAAACACTTGGGCCCACAGGGAATACTAGCTCTCACAAACATCAGCACATATTCATACCAACACTGTATTATTCCTAACATATGGAAACAAGGTAAAATTATTACACTAGTCAAACCAAACAAATATCCGACAGAACCAGCTTCCTATAGACCCATTACTTTACTATGCACACCTTCCAAAGTAACAGAAAGACTAAGCTTACAAATCACCAACCCACACATACCACTATCGCCTACTCAACATGGATTCAAACTTCACCACTCACCCACGACATTACTCACTAACCTCACGCAGCACATCATGGATGGCATCAACTCCAGACGACCAACTCAACGTACACCATTAGCAACAATAGACATTAGTAAAGCATTTGATGCTATCCCACGCTTCCCTCTCATAAACAAAATACTCAACACAAACATGCACAATAACACCAAAAGGTGGCTGAGCAACTATCTTTCAGGAAGATACTCACATGTCACATTTAATGGCAAATCATCCAAAAACAAGCTTTTTCCGAACGGGGTCCCTCAAGGCTCTGTTCTCTCACCAACACTGTTCAACTTATACATGCATGACATTCCAACACCCATAAATAACAAGCTTGCTTTATCATCATATGCAGATGACATCACTCTAACATCCACCCACAACAACATCGACACCGCTACAAATAATCTACAAACATACATAAACAGTATACAAGACTGGCTCGCACACAATAGACTCAATGTAACGCCCACAAAATCAACCATCACCTTGCTAACAAGCAACACAAAAGAACACCAGATAACTCCACAGATTACACTAAACAACACCAACATTCCACACACTCACAGGACCAAAATACTTGGGGTCACATACAACACATCATTATCTTTTGCAAACCACATTCAGAACATTAAAAACAAATGTACGTCAAGACTTAACACGCTTAGGGTACTAACATGCACAAACTTTGGACACCAGCCGGAAACAGCATCACTCGTATACAAACAACATATTTGCTCAGTTATGGACTATGCTAGCCCATGCTGGGCACCCATTATCTCAAACACACACATAAACACCTTACAGACAATACAAAACAACGCACTTCGTATCATTACAGGATGTACTCAAACAACACCAATAGAACACCTGCACACAGAAACAAAAATACTGAAAATTAGGGAACATTTAAACATGAGGGGAGCACAATTCATGGCAGCAGCGACAACTAACCCACAACACCCTTGCCACTACATGTACAATCATGCATCAACACTCGCACCATTAAGGTAACACCAGAGAGACATTATAACCAAATACTCCATTCCATACCACGCCCCACAGACATCACACAATACAGAAAACACACACACACACACCTAACCCACAAAGCACTGACACGACTCGGTCCGAATGCGGTCCTAGGTGCGAAACTGCCACCCATTGACAGGTCAGAGACCAGCCTGAGCAGAGCGGATCGAGTTAATTTAGCACGATTCCGATGTAGACATCACCCCAACTTACAGACATATAAACACAGACTAGTCAACTCCACAGATGACACCTGCCACCTGTGCCAGAACACACCACAAACAATTGAACACATTATGACAGGCTGTACCGCTCTAGCACAACATAGAACACAATACAACATCACTAATGCGCTGAACCTCTGGTCCACTCCGGAGAGGGCGATCGGTTACCTGCGTGCCGCCGGCTTGCTCGATCAGGGTGGGCTGCAACAACAACAACATTTAGTTCATCAAGATACACATTTCTTTTATTAGTAAAAATCATGAAATTTGTTTTACTGGTATTTGGGAAGAGTTTATTGGTGGTCAACCATTTCATTACATTGATAAATTCTGATTTAAATATAGTCTTAGATGAATTAACATATTTGCAAGAAAAAGACAGTTGTATCATCTGCAAACATTATGAAGTTAAGTATATCAAATGAGTGTGGAAGGTCATTATATAATAAAAATAGCAGTGAGCCCAAAACTGAGCCCTGTGATACATGTTTAAAAAGCATTTTAGTTGAGCAGACCTTATATACCGAGACAAATTGATATGTATTGGGCAAATAACTTTTAAACCAATCACTGATTGCGCCTCTAAAACCGGAACAATATATTCGTTAAGTAGAACATTATAGTCTATTAAATCAAACGCCTTACTCAAATCCATATCATCCATATCAAATCCAAATCATTATTTCTTTGTTCTCTTTAGCTATATTTGCATTTTCCATAAGATTTAAAATAGCCAATTCCGTTGTTTTATTGTTACGGAAGCCATATTGATTTGAAGATAATAAATTGTAGGATTCTAAATATCGCCGCATTCTACTTTTTAAATTTTTTTCAGAAACTTTGCTGAACACAGATAATGAACACACCGGCCTGTAATTAGTTGCTAGTGTAGGATCACCCCCTTAAAAGTGGTGTTATATAACCAATTTTTAGCATTGAATGAAATATTCCTTTGGAAATACTTTAATTGATAATTTTAGCCAAAGTTACAGATATTTATATTTAACAAGCTTCGATATAGGTACAGGAATGTTATGAAGGCTATTTTTTGTATTTTTTAATTTACCAATAATATTCCCGACCTCAGCAGAGGCAGCAGGGACAAAAGAAAATGAATTTAGTGGACTGGGTGGCATATATTCTAACGGTGAGTGATCATTATTTAGTAACTGTGAGCGAAGCCAAACTAACCTAACCTAACCTAACCTAATATCATCAAATCGAACCTAATCTAACCTAATATCATCAAATCGAACCTAATCTAACCTAACCTAACCTAACCTAATCTAGCGTAACCTAACTTGACTTAATTTAAACTAACTATTTAATATCGACATTATGCATGTGGACAATGTGCAGATCGACTTTGTTTCGCTACTTCGTAAGCGTAATATTATTTTCAAGGAACACCTCTAAAAAGGTCAACACCTTGAAATTTACTTCTCTATTACAGTTTCCAAACGAGACTATAATTCGCGTTACTGTTATAACATCATAGTTTCTAAATATTATACAAAAATGCCAGCCCCAGTAGCTCAGTGGATAACGCCGTGGGGCGCATTCGTATGGCTGGAGTGCTGTACAAGTTTTTTGCTGGTCCTCATCACTGATTATTATATACAAAAATATCCACAGAAAAAAACAACAAAAAACTACACACTTTCGTACATTTACTTTTGTATTCTAACCTCCTCTGAACTCGAAATGTTTTTTTTTTTTTTACTTTTAGGGTAACTAAATTAATTTCGCCAAATTTCATGTAAACTTTAATGGTTTCTTCCTTTAATCTCGCTCAACGAATTTCGGTTCGCAAATCTTTTATTTTAATACACTCCATAACTAATATTTTTTTAAATGTTAGGGGCACTCAATATATTTTGCCCCACCATTTTTTCTAAGCTAAATAATAGACCACAGGGCTGAAATGTCATTTGGGCCGTAAGTTTGAATTTTCTGCGCTTCACATAACCGGATTTTTCCAGTTTCAACCTCCCTTCCTTGTATAAAACCGCTTTTAAACGTCCTTCTATAAAACCGTTGGTTAACGCAGTTTCGAAAATGGCGTCTGACAGTGATGTGCGTCGCAAACAGAGAGCTGTTATTGAGTTCTTAACTGCAGAGAAGGAAACAGTTGGAAATATTCACAAACGTCTACAAAACGTTTATGGAAATGATGCTGTTGATCGAAGCACAGTTGGACGCTGATCTAAACGTGTGACATCTCACACTGTACAACATGCTAACAGCATCATTCGATCAAATCGGCGAGTAACATAAAAGGAGCTATCACTGGAGCTAGGAATTAGTGAAGGAAGTGTGAATACGATAATTCAGCAACTGGGATACTCAAAAGTGTGTTCACGGTTTGTTCCTCGCCAATTGAGTGAGCTAGAGATGGAACCCGGTTTTAAAAAACCGGTTTTTAACCGGTGATGAAAATTTTTAATCATCACCGAAACTGACGATAAGAACCGGTTTTCACATTTTTGCGCAAGTCTCCGATCACTTTGGTCTATTTTCTATGAAACAAACGTTTCCAAACGTTTAAAAACATAGTAATTACGTTTTGCATCGTTTCGTATCGTTTTTTGTTTGTTTATAAATGTAAATAATTGATGTTTCAGTCTTGAATGTTATGTGGATGATTGCACATTGATCAGTTAAGATTCTAAGATTTAATACTCCATCATATCAAAGAAATCAAATGCATGGTATCATTTCACTCGTAAGAATAAAGAAGAAGCAGAGTGTATGACATGTCACAAAGTTTTAAAGTGTTGTGGAGGTTCACTTCAAGTTTATCATCCTACATGAAAAATATTCATGGCATAAACATCGACCAGATTAATCAGCCATTGAAGAAACAAAGAACAGTGGAAGAGTTTCTGCAAAAAAAAGTCCATAGAAGAGGAAATTCCGAAACTTGCGTGTGTAGATGGACTGAGTTTCCAATCAACTGCTAAAAGTGAATTCATTCAAGAAAGCCTAAGAAAGATAAAATATAACAAGCCTCATCCAACTTCCCATAATGGTGTCAGAAAAATGGTACTTGGTTTTTATGAGAAAAAGAAACATGAATTGGTCAACTACTTCAAGAATCAGGTGAGACAAGGAATCCGCTATTCATTAACTATGGATGAATATACAATATACATCTTTGCAAAACCAAAGATATATTAATATTAATGTTCATGATGAAAATCAACATTGGTCTCTTGGTCTCATGAAAATAAATGGTTCTCTCGATAGCACCAAAACTATTGCAATCGTTAGGAAAAGATTGGAAGACTTTGGCTTGGACCTAGATAAGCATATCGTGGGTTGCACCACCGACGGTGCCTCAGTAATGGTCAAATTTGGAAGAGAAATCGTACCTGATCACCAGCAATGCATTGCACATGCTATACATCTCGCGGTTTCGGATATCTTTTATTAAAAAACTGCTGAAAATTCAGTTGAAGGGGAAAGTGACCCTACCCCTGAAGATGAAGCCATCGAAGAAGATGAACACTCTGCACATGAGTTAAGCGAAGATGACTGTGAAATTTTATGCACTGATACAATTTTTGAGTCCGACATAGATGACGTAATTGTTTTTCCAAACTTCGAGAAGATTACTTAAACGTAATAAATAAGGTGAGAAAAATCTGCCGCATATTTCGAAAGTCTCCTTTGAAAAATGAGAGATTGCAGGATTTTGTCAAAGATGAATTTAATGGAAAGGAAATGAAGCTTATCCTTGACTGTAGAACAAGGTGGAACAGTCTTTTTTGGCCATAATAGAAAGATTTTTGAAACTCAAAAATTGCATTCCAAAGGCCTCAGAGTGATACGCTCAACAGAGACGATTTCAGATGAAGAATGGAATGCTCTAAAGAGCCTCTTTGACACGCTTCGTCCACTGGAAATTGTTTTGAAGGGACTCTGTTCCGAAAATGCAAATTTGCTCAAAGCTGAATCTTCCATGAAGTTCATTTTGGATAAATTTGAAAGCAAAAACAATCCTTTAGCTTTTGAGCTACGTCAGTGTCTCATTGATCGCTACTCATCTAGGAGACAAAAAGAAGTTGTCGCCTTGCTGAGTTTTCTCTACAATCCCGAGGTCTTGAAAAATGAATCATCAGCACCGTTCCTTCAAGACAAGCACTTAAGAAGTATGCGGATCATACATTTAAGAGGTTTTTTCCAGAAGCTTGCCAGATTTCAGAAACAGACGACTAAGTCCAATCAATTGCTTCGAAACTCGAAGATTCACAATGCAGCTCAGGTCGTGAAGTAAATGATGACGATCAACTTATGAACGAGTACATGTGTGAGATGAACAAACTGGAAATGAAACCCAAGAAAGATTCTTCTGAGACCTTTGACGTAAACAATGAATTCAAATATTTGAAGCTACTTTGAATAGAAGCGAAAATTTGGATCGAATGTACGAGGCGTTGCTTACAATAAAAGCCACCAACGTAGAGTCCGAGAGAGTGTTTTCAGCTGCTGGTTTATTTGTCACAAAGATTCGATCAAGTCAGATCAGACTTTTACCAGCAAGGAATAAAGGCCCTTGTTTCGAGGTGGAGGAAAGCCATAGAAAAGGATGGAGACTATGTGGAAAAATAAAAACTTGTAAAAAAGGTATGGTAATACTTGTGTACAAAATTTCTGGAACTTACAAGGAAATTTGGGGAAAAAAAAGGTGGGGCAAAATATGTTGAGCGGCCCTCGTAGTTTATAAACTTAAATTATGGAAACATATTTCTAACTAAAATACATAAATTAGCGCCTCGGTGGTGTAATGGTTAGCGTCGCCGACTACGAACCCATCGGCCCAGGTTCGAGACCCGACGGCAGCCGGCGCGCAGCAAAACCCAGCTGTTCATTCTTCCACACAATAAAGAAAATGGTTGGTATCTAAATGGGTACCCTAGGTGGCCTAGTGGTTAAGACGCTGGGCTGCTGATGGGGCGTGGTGCGGATTCCACGTTAAACTGTAATCTAAGGTGGAGTGAAAAGCTTGACCTTCGTCAGAATGAACAATTGGGCGGAAGCTAACCAAAGGTTACCAAAAGGAAAGGTATATATAAATATATATATATAAAAGATCATTCTCCGATTTTAAATAATTTAACATGGCAGTTTCTTTAGCCGTACAGATCCTCATTCTACTATTACATATACGAGGGGAATCCCAAAAGTTTCCGGAAAAGTTTAATAATTCAATCATTTCAAATCAGAATTTAATGAATTCTTGTTTTGACATGAATTTGGACCTTCATACATATTAGGCCATGCTAAGACTTACACAACCTTGGTGACAGTGCTTTAAGACGGAGTTAAAAAGAACCCTATTTTTCATGGCAACGGAAATCTCAAAATTCGAGTGGAGAGCTAACATTAAATTCCTAACAAAACTTAAATGGAAACCACCACAAATACTTGATGCCTTACGTGAAGTTTATGGAGATGAAACACCTAAGAAATCAGTCGTTTATGACTGGATCAAAAGATTCAAAACGGGTCAAGAGGTTCTTAATGATAACCAAAGGAGTGGAAGGCCATCAACATCAATTAATGAAGAAACTGTTGCTGCTGTTCGATCACTAGTCGACAATGCACCTGCTCAAACTGCAAATGCCTCAAGAGCCGTGTTACGGGAATTTCGATGGGAAATCTTACCTCACCCCCCCTACAGTCCGGATCTAGCCCCTTCCGACTTTTTTTTATTCCCAAAATTGAAGGATCACATAAAAGGAACGCGTTTCGACTCGATAGCAGATGCCAGAACAACAGTTTTGAGATGGTTTCAGTCGAAAAACTCTGAATTTTATAAAAATGGATTGGAACGCTGGAAACATCGCTTAGAAAAGTGTATAGAGATAGGTGGGAATTATGTCGAACGTTGTTGAGCATTCCTAAACGTATATCCTCTTTTGTTTTCTTTTATTAAAGTTATTTGACCATTCTGGAACTTTTATTAAAGGGTTTTTGTATTAAAGCTTTTTGAATTTTCCGGAAACTTTTTGGATTCCCTACGTATATATATAAGTATATCCTTCGTCAGGATGAACAATTCGGGCGGAAGCTAACCAAAGGTTACCAAAAGGAAAAGTATATATAAATATATATATATAAAAGATCATTCTCCGATTTTAAATAATTTAACATGGCAGTTTCTTTAGCCGTACAGATCCTCATTCTACTATTACATATACATATATATATATATAATATTATATATATATAATATATATATATATATATATAATAAAAATAGGGCCTACATCAAAAGTGTGTCAGGAATTCCTATCCACATTCGATAATGCTTTTATACATCACAAAAGAGAAGGACATTGTTAGCATGTCAAATATCCGTTTATAAAGCCAAACTGCGCGAGCGAGTGCAGAAAATGAATAAAATAGTTAAAGCAAATGTAAAACAATTCTGGATAGTTCAAACTGTTTTGTTGTACTTCATAACGTGGCGATTTCTCTCCAGATAAGGCTTTATAAATGTTTTCCATAACCTACAACCCGAATTTTTTTTTGCAGGAAGGAGGGGCCAAGGGCAAACGCCCGCAAAAACTCCTCTTCCCACTCCCCATCGAAGGAGAAGAAAGCCGAGATCAAGGTACAAAGTTTTCGAGATACCTGGGCACTGCGTTTAAAAGATTGGAGGTCATAGACAGGGGGAAAGGTGGATTGAGGAAGGTTGTTCCAAAGTTGGCCGGTTGAGTAGATAAAAATTTTAATATCTGGTTATACATTTCATATCCTACTAACCATTTGAAATGACTAAATATCTAAAACAAAATGGCGTCATTTCAAATGTTTTACATTATACTGAATGTTATGCAATTAAATTTTAAATAATTTATAAGACATGGATAACCTCGATAGGGCCAATTGGCTTCATGTTCTCTATAAGTAATGTAATGCAATGTAATGTAGTGTAAGCCAGATATCATCCATAACATTTCCCTCAAAGTGTATTAATGTATTTGGTACCATTGATTTTATTGAACTGAAGGTAGAAACTTTTTCTTTTTAATTCAAAGTCAAATATCAAAATAGTTATTTTATCACATTTGTAAAGAACTTGAATGTTACATGATACGTCTTTAGCATTATCTTTTAGAGTAAATCTATATTCGTTTATTTATTTTACCTATTATATTATTATTATTATTATCATTATTATTATTATTATCATTTATATTATTATTATTATTATTATTATTATTCAGCGTACTCTTGTTTTAAGAAAACGGAGTTTGGTACAAATGAACTAAATATTGTATGAAGGTTTCGGTAGAAAGATGGTCATAAAAGGGTCGATTTTCAGTATGTATTTTTATCAACATGTTTATATTTTTCTCACTGAATTAGTCCTTAAATATTATATACTTACATGCTATATATACCCTTACGGAATAGCAACAGAATGATGCATGATAATGTTTGTCACTTTATCACTTTCAAAAAAGTCTCTGCCTATCGAACCGGAGCCTGTACATCTCTCTTTAATGTGTATTTGGTAAGTTGGGTAAGAGATTATGAATTGTCCAATCAGGGACCATATTTCATTTTTTCCACAAGCTGACCAATCAGAGGAAGAAAAATATTTTTACACATTAAATCCAATACTACAGTATTTCGTTAGAATATATCTACAAAGACTTCCAATCGTCCGTGATCTCACAGATCCCTATTTATAATGAATATAAGGCATAATTTGCTGACTTACTTACGCTGAACCGTGCCTTTACTTCTTTTTTATATAAGAAATACTTATGTACTGTAGCTGTCTCCCTTTCTGTTTTATCTAATTAATATTTCTTCATTCGTTGCTGTCTTTGTTTTTCCGATATTTTTTCCGCTCTTTGCGAAAAGTCATTTCTAGGTTTATTCTGTTTTGTTTTATTTTCGTTTCTCAAATCGATAGAAGGAATTTGAAGTATTTTTAGTTTTATGTAGCATTTATCTATCCAGTTTGATCATCAATCTATTCCTTCCTACTAATTTTTGTTGTCTGATGTCCCTCTTTCACCTACCTTCCCCCTAGTGGGGATGAGTCTAAATTATTTATTTCTTTCTATTTCATTTTTCCAAAGTTTTCAAAAATATCTGACTCGAGTTATCTCTCTTTTTCACCCACACGTATCACAAATTTTTCGCTGTTGTTACTGATGTTAGTTACTGTTCTCATGCCCATCGGAAGAGTTTAAATTCAAGTTATAACATCTTATTTTGTAGTAAGGTAATTCTCGCCTTGCCGTAGGCTTTCTGACCATTTCCTACGTAAAATCGAATCCGCTTCCTAGTTCTTGTCATTGCTGCAGAGGTCCATTTATACGATTTTGTAGGAGCCATTTTCGTCTTTCAATTTTTTGGAAAGCCAAACGGATGTTGTAAACATTATTTTTCTCTCTTTACCCAAAATTCTCCTTGAAAACTGGTTTCATTAATACAGTACACAATTATTTTTAACATGCAATCGAACAGAATTTCTTTGTATATTTTTCACTTGTTCTATTTCCGAGTATTTTTATGTTAATTAACCTTAAAATTCCCTGAACCATTCATGTTAAACATTTTACAAACAAACATTTATAAACAAATGTTGTCTGTTTGATGAACGGACGAGAATTGATACTGACGAAATGCTCGTATCTATAATTTGGTTCCTTTCCTCAGCATGTTTACGTCAGTCATTTGAAAGTTATGAAGTCATTAAAATACACTATAAAAACTGCTTTAAATTGAAGCGTATATTGAAAACATGTTTACGTTGAAATATATTCAGAAATCTATGAACCTAAAAATCTATAACTTTTTAAACACGTTTTGTTAAAACATATTATCAAATACAAAACGTGTTCAGACCTGAAGTGTATTTTTTACAGGGACTTTGTTTTGTGTCATCTAAAATCATGTGCGAATGTAAACCTGTTTAGATAATTATATTTTACATTTAAACGTTATTACAAGTAAGTGTCAACATGTTTATCAGTCAACTGTGTCATTAAAGTAACTACTGTATGTTACCCTTGAGGCCTTGATTCTAACGATAAAAGTTTGAACTGCCTGGCTGTCATAAGTCAAAATAATGAAGACACTTGAAATAGTCCATTATATGATTTGGTATTTATGTATTTATTTGTAAACTAAGAATGTATATTCCTTTTAAGTGTGAATCAAAATATCTTCGAAGTTCTTTGAAATCTGCTCCGTCTGCGCATGTGCAGTTTACATGGAGAGGTGTGCAGATAAAAGTAATTACAGCCTATACTACAGGGGACCAATTAGATATGTAATAATATAAAGTATTGTCAGATTTCCTTTTTCGTAAACAAAGAATCTGCGTCGCCTTTTGTCGAGAATGAAAATTTCTTAGAAAGCCATTTTAAATCTTTTCTGTCTGCGCATGCGCGCTGGTCTTGTTTGTCGATTCAAATTTTTTAGTTTATACGGGAAGGTGTACAGATAATTGCTCTTTAGAAATGAATTTAAAACATGCTGATTACGACCCACAATACATAAAGTTTTTAAAATTTTTATATAAAAGAAAGTTTGATAGTCAAATAGATGAAGTTTTATATTATAGTGTATATTAAATACGTTGTGTTCGTAATAATCCCTATGCTTTTTTGCATCAATGAACGTTCATGACTACTCCTCGATCACTGTCGAGGTTTTCATACGGACGATTATTTTGTAACAGAATTTTTTATTTCTTTCTGAGAATGCTGCGTTTCAAATTAAACATTCAATTGTCACTTCAGTAATACAATTTGGTTCTTCTACAAGGTGGGTTGCTCGTTTCGTTTCGATTTTATAATGGAAAAAGGTCTCCATGGAACGAAACTGAGCAAGTAAAAGTTCTTTATTTTTATTTTAGAGTTATATGCTAGTCACGATACCAATGAAGGTAGTGATAAGCAAGAAATATTTAACATCCATCTTTCCGGTTGTCAAAATTATCACTTTGCTCGTTCCTTATTCAGAGAAAGAAGCAAGTGTATCTACATCTGAATATTTAACAGTGATGAAAACTGTAATCAGGGCTACCATAAAAGTATAATCATAATATTATTTACAAATTACTGTAGATGTTATCGATATAAAGAAATTATATGTCAAAACTTTGGTTCGTTTCGTTTGAGATACGACTCCGTTGCGTGCGAAGGCGAGGGTTCGAATTCTATTGTTACCGTGGTTGGAGTTGGTACTTGGTCCGGTCAGCTACTCTATGATTGCCTCTATGATTGACTCAGAGCTCGGGTCCATCCCTCTCCGTGTGGGGAAATAAGAAATCTGGCTTTTATCTGTTCGTGTTGCCATCATAATAATTAACATGTCTAGTCCTGTTTTTAATCATATCAGGTCAGTTACATGATTTAGAAAATTAATAATGGCCAATATTCAGTACTGAAAACTGAAAAAAAAGTACATTTTTACATTGGTTAAAAACTGTTTTAATTCTAACAAAGATATTTTTTCGTACATTCAAATGCAATTTTTTTTTAAATAAAATATATTAACAGAAAATTTGTATTTTGGTATAAAACCGTATTTTAATGCGATGCAATTTCCTATGTATTTTCTTTATTTTTTATATTATTTTAAAAGAAAAAATAATTACTTTTGAAAAGGAGTTTGTAGATATAATTTTTTCTCAAAATTTTGCTCTTGGCGAAAAAAAAAAAAGAAGAAAAAAAGCGTATCGGTAAATTCAGTAATCGAAAATGGAATGCTAAACATTACTTCATTCCATGTTTTCCCTCAGGCTTATGACGAGTTCATTTCTGCAGAACATAAAAGAGTATTGGTAAATTAAAAGTAAAAGAAAATTTCCATAAAAGTTAAACCTATAGTTTTTAATCTCGTTACCTGATCTCACACACACACACACACACACACACACACACACACACACATACACACACACACACACACACACATAGGCGTAATGCCATAGATAAACACAAAATATACATACACTTAAAATACATCCTTATAAAAGAGGGCTATAAAGCCGAAATTTAAATCCAATTTATGTTTTATTATTCGTTTAGAATAAGTGTACCACTTAAGATAATGACTGCTTCGTAAAATTACACATCCCATTTAAAAATACTTTGTTTAATTATTTTATGCAAAAAGATAAAATGATAATTTGATGTTAAAAAATGAGGCGAAAGAAAAGATAAATTTGGTCGTGCAATTACTGTACTTTCTCGTCAAAAGAAGAACTGCGGTTAAACTCGATGTCCAAGACGAATGAATCTTGTGAGTAGGCGACTGAAAACGGGTTTCCGGATAATAGGTGAAGAAATCCAGTTTAAATTGGTACAGCGCTCAGGCCAAACCAATGCGGTCCATTGTCTAGCTCAGTGCTCTTCAACCTTTTTATGCTTACCGCCCACTTTTGTAACTTTTGAATCTCCGTATCGCCCACCAAAATTAAAAATGCAAAAACTCAAGCTAAAAGTTATATGCCCTGCATAAAACAATAAAATTAATTGCAATTACCTTTAGATTAATGAGATCCTTCGCCCACTAGTGGGCGGTATCGCCCAGGTTGAAGAGCACTGGTCTAGCTCCTTGATTGTTGTTTTGGCTAGTTTGACAACTTATCTGACAAGTCTAAGCAAGCGTTTAGCATTTATACTCTACATTTTAGCATACATTCTATGGAACTTCATTATATTAGTAATTTGACAATGTTTTCAAACTGTAGGTAATCAACATCTCAACAGTGTTGGTTGCTTGCAATTTTAAGGTAGTGAGCAAGTCCCCGCGTTTATACGACTTTCTCTTAATAGCTGTAATATTTTTAGCGAGACCATCCCAACCAGAAGCCTTCTTTTGTTCGAGGTTTTTCATTATTTTTATTCACGTACCGTTATTTCATTGCTACATCAGCCATTCGTATGTCTCCTCTTTCTACACGATATTTCAGCTACATTCTACATACTCTTCCCTGCGTATATACCCTAAAACTATTCATTCTCCTTTCTCGTCAAGTTCTCCTTCTTCTACTGAAGTATTATCTCATACCGTTCACGGAACAGTCTCTCTTCTTCCTAATCTCCATTTCCCCTTTGTCTCTTTTTATTCAATACGGTTTTTTTTGTTCTAATTTTCTTTTTTGTCTCATTTTACCTGTTCATTTACTTCTTTCTCTCGATTTCAGCACTGAGAGAAATGAATATTTAAGTTGGTTCTCAAATTACTTTTACACAGGAGTATATATATATATATATATATATATATATAATATATATATATTAACTTTTAAAAATATTTGTTTTTTAAATTTTTTAAATTAAAAATAATTTTCTCTGTCTGTTCTACACTTAATAAAAGTAAAAAAAAAGCATTTTAAAATGCGTAGTAGGAAAACTATAGTCTCAAATTAAAAACAATGTATTATATACTAAAACAAATATATAGGTTGAGGAGAAAATGGGGAAAAAAAGGTTATTTTTTAATAAGAATGTATAATTCTTTTCTTCTTGGAATAAATTTAATTTTTAAAATTCAACTTTTAAATTAAATAGATTTTTCTCACGCATATGTGTCGCCATCTATCGTTGGAATTTGGAACAATTTTTTTTTTTTTTTATTTGGGTAATATTTAATGTGGGAGTCTTCTTCGCTGTGTTTAATGCGAAAGATTTTTACCTGATCTTAGCAGCCTATTTATACAGGGTGTCCCATAAGTCTGGCATCATAGGAGAAATTCATATTTTTCTATTTCTACAAACCATAATTCATATTTTTCTCTTTCTACAGGCCATAATGTCTGTGAGCAAGGAAGAACGAATCCAGATAATTCTACTCATAGGAAATCGGAGTCAAAGAGAGGCCGCTGCTGAATTTAACAGACTGTATCCAGACCGCGAGCCAATAACACAGAGTTGTGTTAGCAGACTTGTTGCAAAGTTTAAGGAAACAGGATCCATAGAAGATAAACCACGCAGTGGACCTTCAAGGAGGTCCACTGACGATGATACAGCGACTGCTATCCTGGCTCATTTTAACAGAAGTCCCAATAAGTCTCTTCGGCTATTGTCTGCCGAGACAGGAGTGTCGAAAAGTAGCATCCATCGCATTCTTCAGGCTCACAAATGGCATCCATATAAACTTCAGATCCTACAGAAATTAAGCGAAGATGATGATCCCGACCGGCGGATGGAATTTTGTGAATGGGCTACGGAACAATACAGTATGCTCGGGATGCCAATTTCCCGTCCACCATTCTGTTCAGTGACGAGGCTGTTTTTTATGGAAATGGTGAGGTAAATCGACAGAACACCCGCTACTGGTCTCAAAACAACCCTCACTGGTATACCTCTTCAAAGGAACAAGGTGCATCTCGGGTGATGGTATGGTGTGGCATTTGGAAGGATCGCATCATAGGCCTCCCTCTTTTTCGATGAACATGTCACTGGAGGCACCTACCTACGTATGCTCAAGGAAGAAGCATTTCCCAGTGTCTTGAACGAAGAAGGAAATTTCCCAACGTGGTTCCAGCAAGACGGCGCTCCTGCACATTACAGCACCCAAGTAAGGGAACACCTGTACCAACAATTCCCTGGTCATTGGATAGGACGTCGAGGGCCTGTGGAATGGCCAGCTAGAAGCCCGGATCTCACCCCACTAGATTTTTATCTCTGGGGCCACTTGAAAGCGCTGGTATACGCAGAGAAAATTAGGAGTGTTGAACATTTGCGGCAGCGCATTATTGGGGCATGTAACACCATTACTCCTGACATCATTCACCGTGTGCTTGCTGACTGGGTATCACGTCTGAATTTGTGTATTGAAAACAATGGTGGACATATTGAGCACGTTCTGTAAATAGTAAGTACAGGGTGTCCAAAAAGTTTTTATCCAATGGTAAATATATTGAAAGTTTTTACCTGATGGGAAATACATTTATTTATGGAACCACATCATAATTATTGAAAATGTCCCACATTTGGTTCAAAGCGCATTAATGTGATTAGTTAATTAATACAATTTTTACAAGGTAGAGACTTTTCGGACACCCTAACGCGTCTCGCGTCACTCGGACCTCAATTGGTGACGGGAAAACATAAACGTATAGATACGGGATTACCTCTACGTTAAACCCAGCGAAACCATAAGAATTTAATTATTATTCAAATTAGTTTAGAAGATATGGAACATTTTCCCATGTTTATCCAACCATATACTGTATACATATAGACATATTTATAATTGATATGAAAGGAATTTCATATTTCTTTTATTACTCTTTATTGTGATGAACTTGGGAAAAGTTTGAACCGAATCGAATTTTTGTCCGAAAAATGGGAAAAAGACCAATTCAATACATTTCAAAATGTTCAATTTTGAGTCAAATACGAAAAAGTGTGGATTGCCTACAAATTTTGCACAGATGTTAGAATTATTTGAAAGGTCCTAAATGTAAATTATTTAATAATTAGTCAAATTATATTAGGAGATATTTGAACATTTTCCCATCTTGACCCAACCATATATCAAATATCTTCTTATTTGTCATCGATATCAAAGAAAGACCTTTTATTTCTTTTATTTCTCTTTATTGTGATGATTTTGCGAAAGTTTCAGCCAAATCGAATGTTTGTCGAAAAGTGGGAGAAACGTCAAGTCACTACCCTCAAAAATTTTAAAATTTTGGTCACTTACCAAACAGTATGGATTTTCTTCAAATTTTGCACAGATGTTAGAATTACTTAAGATTTTGTAAATATAAAATATTTAATAATTAATCAAATTAGTTTAGGAGATATGAAATATTTTCCATGTTTACCAACCCTACATATCAAATATCTCCTTATTTGTCACCGACACCAAAGAAAAATCTTATATTTCTTTTATTCCTGTCCCATTATCATAAATTCTATGTTCCAAACGGGTTCATCCATGACGAATTATTTCTCTATGTTAAACCATAATTCCTTAGTTATATCATCGCGGAGTGTTGTACTTCTCTGTTTTTATATACATTGTATCTCGGTCATGTAATCTCCTGTAAGCTCATGTAATCCCATGAAATCTCACGCAGTCACATCATCTCATATAATTTCGTAATCTTATGTAATCAATATATGCGATATAAATATGAAAATATACGAGGTTTGTTCAAAATGTATCCGGACTGATGCGATTATAGACACAATATGGTACTTATAGGGTTTGGGGCTTAATTTCCCTTAAAGTACGCTCCTTCTGAAGCTACACACTTTGCCCAACGATCCTGCCACTGTTGAAAACATTTTTCGAAAGCACTTTTCAGAATGGCCAAAAGCTGCTCCGTCGAATTTCTTTCAATTGTCTCAACATCATCGAATCGGTGTCCTTTCAGGGTTTGTTTGAGCTTCAGAAACAAAAACAAGTTGCATGGAGCCAAATCCGGCGAACATGGAGGCTGCTGTATTTCGGAGGTATCGTTTATGCCCAAAAATTGCCTGACAAGTTGCGACGAGTGAGATGGCGCGTTATCGTGATGAAGTATCCAGTCTCCGGACTCCCATTTCTGCGGCCGTTTCCTCCGAACTGCTTCACGTAGACGTCTCAAAACTTCAATGTAAAATTCCTTGTTGATTGTTTGTCCCTGTGGAGCATATTCATGGTGCACAACATCTTTACAGTAGAAAAAAACCCGACATCGTAAGAAATCGCCACGAAACAAAACACGTTTAACTTTATCGGCTCACCACAGTGGACTGACGCTACACAATGAAGTACAACCCTATCAGTCAACTTGTTTCGACATGCAGAGACATGTTTATCAGTCACAACTCCAAGCGTGACCTTGTTCTAAAAATAAACACCCCTGTCCGGATGCGTTTTGAACAGACCTCGTATACATATCGCATGAATTCTTCTGTCCCCATTTCACTGTCATTTAATTTCCCCCCGTCATCACTCGCTGGGCACTTATAGCATTGCATCTCGTCAAATTGGTATTCATTTATATAATTAATTTTTACTCAACTCTCTTATAGTGCCACAGACAAAGGTTAGTTACTATAAGTATAACCTTATATAAATTGACTCCCCTTCAGGGTATAAAATAAGCGTGGAGTGTTCCCAAAATGTACAGTGTTCATTGTAATTTGTGTAGTGTTCATGCTGATTTTGTGCAGTTAAAAAATACCTACAACTTGTAGATATTTTTTAACTGCACAAAACCAGCATGAACACTACACAAATTACAATGAACACTGTACATTTTGGGAACACTGCACGCTTATTTTATACCCTGCTCCCCTTATTATGCCTTCTCTATGTTCTAACTTCCAGTTTAATCCGACCACTTTCCAATCTTCCGTTAAATTAACAAAAATGTTCCTATTACCTATAGGATCTTTTTATAATGTTATTTCCGTTCAACGTGAACCCATTTTTTTCGTAACTTTTATATCACCTTTAACCTTTCAGCCTGGCGCCCTTAAGCTTAAAATTCTGCGAACCCTTCAACAAGAAAATCTTTCAACCGACAAATTATGCTACAACTTTCATTGGTGGAGATCCGTAACCTCTCCATTCCAATTCCCTCAAATCACAGTAAATTTTATGGATCACTCCGCCTAAGCCCCCCCCCCCCAAAAAAAATACATTGCTATTAGTGCGACCCCTCCTAAAATAGGTGGACTTCGAACTTCTTCGTTCTCCACCTCCGGAAGTTATAAACGATCGAGGGTTCTCTTCTCCCACGATTTACGAACGCAGGCTCTGTGATCGACTGGTTCGCGACGCTACATCCTCTTTGAAATTATTACACCGAACATTATTCAGTAAATTTAAGGAATGGTAAATCTGTAACTTTGTTCAGTTTTTAACTTGCTTCAACTTAGTTGTTAAATTCAGTGACCGTTATAGTTATTCACAGTTTTAAGTTTTTACTTTAAGTTTCACTAAAGAAATAGTTACATTTCACTTTAAAATTTCTCAAAAAAATTACCGAATCAATCAATCACTCAAACTTAAACTTTAAATTTTGTTAAAATTTGTCCCTTATCATTTGTGAAATTTGACGGAAATAACTAAATCAAAGAGGTGATCTCCATTCAGTGTTTCCATTCACCGTAAACACCTGGCTAACATAATTCTCCATATAAATTATACTGCATTACCTCGCCAAAGAGTCAGACATTTTGCTTGAAAGCGACATTCCGAGACGACATAATTGCTCGAAGTAAGAGTGGTAAAAAAACAAAAGTTATTAAAAAGCTGAGAGTGTTAACGAGGGTAGCCTATAACTCAGGAAGTGTTATTCTTGGTCCCGTAACTCCGAGAGTGACGTTGTCGAGATTTCTCCGTTACAAACAATGGGATCAGCCAACTAGATTCAGACCTTCGTCGGATTCCTACGTTCGAGCGGTAAACCCGCTCGACAATAGCATATAAGAAAACATTTAATGTAATATATATATTTATCAACAACGTAGTTTATTCAAAAGCTCGTACATTTGGTTAGCTCCCACCAAGAAGCAGGACCTATGGATCTACTCCACCAGGATCCGCAAATTGGGTAAACGGATCCATTACCCAATCTTCCTCTCGGATGACGTCACTGCATTACCCCGTTTACATTCCACGCTCGCTGGTTTGGTGACCTTCAAATCTTGAGGCGGCATTAGCTGATGTATTTGTCTACCTGCATCTACTTCGCTCGTCTTCTCCTCATTCACCTAGCGAACGTTCACACGACTGCACTTGCATGTTTATTTATTATTTACTGTTAGCCTAATTATAATATTAAACTATGATAATGATAAAATTCTGATAAACTGTGTATATGTTACCGGCAAACTCCGACGAGACGGTAAACCGCAGATTGCCTAGGCATTCCGCGGATTCCCCATCGATATTTGGCAAAGACCGAAATATTCTTTTATTTCGCACTTTGTCTAAATCTTAACAGGCAATCTGAGGAATGCCTGCATAGGATTAGTAAAGGTCCAAAGTAAAGTGTTATTTCGGACTTTGCCTGACATTCAGGCAATCTGCGAAGTGCCTAATAAACAAGTTTCAACTTTTTATTTCGTACTTTGTCTAAATCTTAGCAGGCAATCTGAGGATGATCAAAGAATTACCTATATATAACAAGATGTTATATTTATTGAACTTTACAGCAACAATAAACACACGAAACATAAAGATTGTATTAATTAAAAGTTTAAAGAAAAAGTTTGAGCAAAAGCAAAATTTTAAAACTCATTTATTGCAGCAAGAATTAGCATTATGGCATTTTGAAATGCAAAAACCTTCTTCCTTTGGCAATTGCAAGAAATAGCAACGCAAGTAGTATGGGCGCAAAAGAAGAGAGTGCAATGCAATTGCAAATTGTGATCAATGTTACAAATGAAATGTTGCATAAGCTATGCAACAAGGGGAGGGGATGCTGCAAGTTGTTATGCAACAAATGGGGAGAGGGGGATGTTGCAAGATGTTATGCAACAAAGGGGAGGGGAATGTTGTAAGATGTTATGCAACAAAGGGGAGAGGGGAATGTTGTAAGATGTTATGCAACAAACAGGGAGAGGGGAATGTTGCAAGAGCAACAAGGGGTTATGCAACTTGGAGGCGGAGTTATCCCCCAAGAGAAAGAGAGAGGAGAGAGAGAGAGGAGGAGAGGTGTTTGCCTGGCAGGAGCCAAGCGCATATTAAGACTTCAGCCGAGCGGCCGTTGTCTTAATATGTTCCTATATCAGCCAGCTGGCTTAATCAGCCAGTTGGCTTATCTGGTTGAGTTGCCAGATTGTGCTATTTATTTAATTAAAGCATATATTCTGGCTTAATCAGCCAGTTGGCTTAGAAGGCTGAGTTGCCAGTTTACGCTATTTATTTAATTAAAGCATATATTCTGGCTTAATCCGCCAGTTGGCTTAGAAGGCTGAGTTGCCAGATTGCGCTATTTATTTAATTAAAGCATATATTCAGGCTCTCCGCCAGTTGGCATAATCCGTCAGCTGGCTTAACCCGCCAGTTGACATAGAAAGCCTAACCAGCCATTTTGTATAATTAAATAATAATAATAACGTTTATATATACATCCAAAAGAATTAAATAAAACACCATCACATCACTCTGTTTATTTAGACAAATTATTGGATCCAATTTCACGAAATATATTGAAAATAAATATACATTCCTATACAAGCGAAGGAATATATGCAATCAAAAATAATAATAGCATAAGAACTACGAACGAGGAGTATGTATATATAATAAAAAAAAATAATATACAAACCCGGACCTATCCAAATTGTTCATTCTAACGAAGGTCAAGCGTGCCACTTCACCTTAGACCTACAGTTTAACGTTGAATCCGAAACACGTCTAAAATAAAATGTTAAAACACTCCTTAACACCAATAAAATCCAATTTCAGGATAAAAAAAAATTTAAACAGCCTAACCATACAAAATATCACTCGGGAGCGGAATAAGACGGTTTACCGAGAATAACAGAATCACCTCATGAAAATAATATTTATCATTTACTACAGAAATGCTCATTCCGTCGAAGGTCAAGCTTTTCACCCCGTCCTAGACCTACAGTTTAACGGGGAATACTACTACAATAGATCTAGTTGGCCTGGTGAAGTAGTGAGTTGGCTTCTTTTACTCTCCATCTCTCAGGTACACCCGGATCATCGGGATCTTGTTTTCTATTCCATGGAATTTTAGATCTTCCACTTTTCCGTACCGTAACAGTTGAATTTTATCAGTGTTAAACTTCATATAAAAACTATGCAACATCTCCTAAAACTTACTACATCATTACCCCTAGCCCGTCCTTCAAGCATTGAAAAAGTTCTACTTTATCTGCAACCTTTTTTAGCATCCCGCCTGATTGTTTATCTCGGCGAAGGTCAAGCGTGTCACACCACCTTAGACCTACAGTTTAACGTTGAATCCGAACCGCGTATAAAATAAAATGTTAAAACACTCCTTAACGCAATAAAATCTAATTTCAGAATGAAAAAAATTTTAAACAGCCTAACCATACAAAACATCACTCGGAATTGTCCTCAAAATGAAAGAAAAAAAATAACCAATCAGCCCACCTAAAAAATATAAAAAGTGATGAATATATATATATATATATATATATATATATATATATATATATATATATATATATTAGGGTGATTCAAATATGGGGGTAAAAAATTTTTATTTTATTTTAATGTGTTCAACCCTTTAAATGGTTCATTTCAGCATAAAACCAACTATCCTAAAATATTTCAGCAAATTTTAAATTTTTAGGGGTTGCTACCAGCAATTAAAAATTGACAGAACGACTCAAATTGTCAAATTTTTCCACACCACCCAGGGGGTACAGTACAAGGCGCATTGCTTTTTTTTAATGTGGAAAGCTCCCCCCTAGGTCCTACCATAACCACAAGCATGCATAATTAAACTAGCATGATATTTGAGACATTAGCTGTCCTTACTTCATCAATGTTTCTTTCTCTCTATCAGGGTAAACAGCCCTGTAGTTTTTCACTACTTGTAGCAAGAATTGTTTTTGATCTTCATCATGTGTTAGTATTTTATTATATTCATCCATTAATTTTACTCCTCTTTCCGCTATATCATTCACGACTTTCCACTGTTTGATAGATTTCTTAGCGGAGTTATACTCTTCATCATTATGCCATTCTTTAGCATCTTTGAGTAAAAATTTTGAACTAAATTCTGTTATTGTAAAGAATCTTTGAGTATTTGATGACAAAATCTTCTAGTTTCTTCGTTGGAATAAGTGCAGGATCTAGAAAAGCCCGTTTTGCAGGAAGAGTTTCTGTTGTATTTTGCAAGGCCTTTACAATTTTGTTTTTCGTTTCAGTAGGCACTTCATCATCATAAAAGGCCAAGGCTACCAGTTCTGATAGGTACCGAGGTGACCTAACAGTTTTTTTAATAGCAACAAATGCATTGTGTCATTTTTTGTTTGTAGACTACAAGATTCTGTAATAATTCCAGAGCAAGACGAGGAGCGCAAGATGGCACAGGAGCTGTAAACCATGCCCTTATTATATAACCGAGTAGCAAATACGCAGATGTCTTTTAGTCCTTTTTTTGTCTTTTACTGAAATTTGAAATTTGAACTGATTTGAACATAAAAATTTTTAATGAATATGTAATTTTGGCCATCCACCTGCCCGATGAAGTCCCGCTGGATGTTTAAATTTGATTCCACCTTTTGGTTCACCTCCCAAAAAAATAATTGTTAACTGCAATAGTTGTAGGTAATCGTCTCTTGGTTGGAATGTATCTAGTTGATTTGTTTGCAAATATATTATGTCATCTTTGATGTCATGAATTCTCATAGATACTGGATCTGATAATGCTGTTTTCGTACTCCTCCTTATTATGCTTGACCATTTTTCTCTGAACTTCTTAAAAAGGACTATATCTGGGCCAGAAGATGGTGATAAAGACTTTGAAACAACAGCTTCCAGCATAATTTCAAATATATGGTGTCGACATGCCAGTCCACAATAAATCGTTGTCGAATTTTTGTTCTAGAAGAATAGCTGCACCATTTCTAGGACCAGTATTGGCTGCCGTTGTATTGAAACGCATGCATTTTTTATTTGTTCGCAGATGTCCTATTCAAGCGATGTCTGATTGTTTGCATTAAAAAAGCGCATTTCTGTCACTCAATTTTGCAACATCAAGACTTCCTAATAATTTATCATCAACAATTTTCTACGTTTGCCAACCTTACTTTTCCATGTTGAAGGTTTGTGCAGCACAGAAACCAGATTCATCACTTTTACTCTTTTCTGATTCTGATGATGTACTGGTGAGTATGACAGCCCTCTTCATTCTTCTTTCTTTGATCTCTTCTTCTGCTTCCTCTTTTCATAACGTTGTTGCTTTCTGCTGCTCTTTGCTCTTTTTTAGCACAGCCTATCATGGTACCCATTTTTCCATGACGTCCTTTCTCCACGTTGCATTTTCAAGATTTCTTATCATCTTCTATTTTTATAAGCTGCATAGCATTCTCATGACAATGTCAAATAGTTTTCCAGTTTATCTTTCCATTTTTCTTCTTTATTATTTAAATTTTGTGATCTTTTCAATTTGTTTTGCTTGGTTTTTCTTAAGCACTGTCATTCCTTCAGTATTCCTTTGAATTTTATCTACTACATGTATTCTTTGTTTTGCTGGTATTCCTGCTTTTTTCCAAACTGCTTCACATCATCTGCAGTAGAGCAGCATGATTCTCTAATGTCTTGCTTTTTAATATTTCTGTAGTGCATGAAGAGGGCCATCATTTCCTTCTCTGATAGTAATACGGATGTTTTTAGTACTGCAGAGGGCTGCCCAATTAGCCATACTTCAGTTTCTTTTCTTTGTAGACTTCTCCGAAATGAGCAACTGGGTGATGGTGAGTTGGCCTAGCTTCATAATCGATTAATTGGTATCAAAATTACGAGTTCCAAGCAAATTAAAGCAAGCTAGTATATAAACCATTAATTAAAAATTCTGAAATAAACAATTAAACATAAAATCATAACTTGTAAAACAAACAAAGTGAAAGAGGACTTTGACGCCTGTAGCACAATGTAATTTTATTTAAAATTTCACCAAATTTGCATACACTACTTTTTTGTCATAGGGAACAAAAATACAGGTTTAACAATTAAAAAAAAACTTTGATTTTTTTGAATCACCCTAATATATATATATATATATATATATATATATATATATATATATATATATGGTAAAAAACAATTAATTTACCAAAAGAATTTAAGAAACAATTTCTCTATTTCAATTAAACAAATTCTTATCTTTTATAACAAATTTTGCTTTTTTGAAGTCTCACACAATTTATATACGGCAAGCATAAACTTAAACAGTCCGAATTTGACCCACTATAAATTAGTGTCTTTAACGATTATTTTTCGACTTTAAACCTTTAAATTAACTTAAAATTATAAAGCGAACTAAAACTACAAAGCGATGCCTGTAAGTCCATTATTTACATCCAGTCAAAAAATAATCTTAAAAACTCGACTAGATTCTGGAAAATTTTGCTACTTCTGTATTCAATCTCTTAGAATGCTCTAATATATATATATATATATATTATATATATATATATATTACCTAAAAATGTGTCACCATACGCTCAAACATTTTAAACCTTACCGTATAAAAATCAACGCGAAAAAGAAACAAACAACTCTCGAATTCCGACTCTAATTTTGACTCCACATTATTACGGCTTCCACAAGACGATCAGAGAAAAATTTTAATTCAAAGCGGTTTGGTAATCTAGACTCCAACGAGAAGAGAAAAAAAAGTTTTGACCGCCAAAATTACGAAAATGCTCGCTATGATAAGAAATTTTGAAAATGATGGCGCCATCTTGAAAAACAGTTACAATGATTTGATAAGGAATGAGAATCGAATCTTGCTTGAAAATGGGTTAACACAATGCATCTTGCTATTTAAATAATCGAACCAGAATATTTATTAATGCTATAATACGGGTAGCAACAATTTTGACCGAAATATAAGGCGACGTGGGAAAGCCCTTATACTTTGTATAAAGGAACACCGCGTAGCCATCAAAATGGGTTTAATTTCTTTAAGGGCCCATTCCTTCATTATTATATTTCATTATTTACTCTACTTTCTATTCATTTTCTCTCTATCTTTCATTTATCGTTCTCTTTACTCTCGTTTCGCTGTGCTTTATAAATACGGGTAGCACGTGACTGAGTTTGAGGCGCCATTATGATTCGAACAATGCAAAGGAGACCGGGGTATTAATTATACACTAATTACACTTTACTAACTTTTCTTTATGCCGATACGGTTTTAGATAAGCGGTGTAATGCGAGGAGGGGGGGGAGTAATGTTGACATTTTAAGTCGGAGAGAGTCATAATACTATTCTAAATTTACAACTAAATTGTAACACACAAAAACACCTTCTTAAGCCCAATGCCGTCCGATGACTGAAGGGCATTTCTAACCAGCACAGACAATCGTTTTCACGAGGTAAACACATTTTTATTCACACTCCGTCTAATTCTGCGTATTGCCAAAAAATTTAAAAACGTAGAAGACTGGGATCTATCTAACACTAAGTCCTTTTTCATCCGGTAGTTAAAAGAATACATTCATTTTCACCTGTTCAGTCTCATTTGTTTAAGGTTCAAAATTGAGTGTCAAACGCGTTGCAAGAGAGCATTTCCCTCCCACACCAAGCGGTCATGTGTGGCGGAGAGCGCAAGAGAGCAACTCGTTCCTCCACCAAGACAGGTCTAGAGGCGGGGCCACCAGCTTGACTTCCGTGTGAAGAGAGGCCCAGCAGAGGGGGACACTAACAATGGTCAGAAGACAGCAATAGGGCATTTAACACCGAGAAATTTCAACTCTTGAGATATAGTAGAAATGAAGAAATTAGACTGCATATTAGGCCAGATGAGCCGGGTGCACATGACTATGTGCTGTGGAGAGCGCGAGAGAAGAACTCGCTCCTCCACCAAGCGGCCATGTGTGGCGGAGACCGCAAGAGGGGGACACTAACAAATGGTTAGAAGGCAACAATAGGGCATTTATCACCGAGAAATTTCAACTCTTGACATATGGTAGAAATGAAGAAATTAAACAGACTGCATATTAGGCCAGATGAGCTGGGTGTACATGGTTATGTGCGATGGAGAGTGCACGAGAGCGGTTCACTCCTTCACCAAGCCAATCCTAGAGGCAGGGACCACCAGCTTCGACCTTCGTGTGAAGAGAGAACGACACGCGGAAACGCATCGTGGCACACACACATTTTATTCATGCAGTTAACTGTGATTCACTGTCGTCAATTGAGTTAACATGACCTACTAATTGTTACCATCATGTACTTATCCGTGATAGTGGCATGGAGTTAACCGCGACTTGGAGGTGTTTACATTCGCGGGTCCCTCCCGCCATACCGCCACAATGCGCCTCAGTCAGTGTCTCTCAGCGCGACCAAAGGCAATATTACGAACGAAATTATCAAAGACGCAAAGAGAAAAATCGGCGAGTGGTACCAAACCTCAAACTAAACCCAATAACCATACACACTGACATCACCTAGTGACACGCATTCATTAGTTGCGGGACTATTTACCGAACTTTTTGATCACACCTCGTATATATAAGATCTACTTAGTCCTTTTTCAACCGGTAGTTAAAAGAACACATTCATTTTCGCCTGTTCAGTCTCAATTGTTTAAGGTTCAAAACTGAGTGTCAAACGCGGTGCAAGAGAGCAATTCCATCCTACAACACTTAATAGTAAATAATAATAGTAAATACTCGTACATGGTGTCTACTGATATATACTTACGGAGAAGTCAACATCTTCCTTCCTTGACTAATCAATTTTAAAATTAGAAAGAGACGTTTTGAGCAGAAAACTGAGATTTGTTTATAAAAAACCTCTGAACAGGTAGCTAGAACAACCTGAAAAAAGTGTTAGCAACTGACGAGGAAGCTTCTAACAGTGGCTGCATCCTCCAGCGCAGGACACGTCAACACGAAGAAGAGGCGACGTCAAACAAAAACATCAACGCGCTGGTGGCCAAACTTCCTCAAATCTCCGTGCAGCGGGCTGTCTACGGTTGGCCAGACTGGCAGTCGACGGCCTGTTGCGTGGCACGGTCAGAGTGCCGATCGGCTCCCGGGGCCGGACCTATTCTCAGCGTGCTATTTTTTCAATTACAGGGAGCAATTGCGTGCTCCCCGAACTACTCTTACTCTCTGGCGACATTAAGACTAATCCAGGCCCCACTACAACTTACACATGTCACCATACACAGAGACATAGACACAATAGCACCATGAGACACATACAGAAGTATAATATTAACATATTACAGTACAACGTAGATGGCCTCACAAACAAAATCATGCAGCTTAGGGAATTCGTACACAAACAAAACATTCACATAGCACTTATACAAGAAACAAAACTAAAACGCACACACAAAACACCCACCATCCCTGACTTCACGGCGATCCGTCAAGATCGTACTGGGGGTAACGGGGGTGGACTCATCACTTACATACGTAAAAGCATTAGCTACACTGGTGCTACCCAAAACATTACAAACACAATCCAAGCAGATAACACGATAGAAATACAGGCAGTTAACATTAAAACACGCGCAAAACACAACACCACACTAATCAACATTTACATCTCACCAGATAGTTCACCTCAGGTGCGAGCCAATTACAATCCACAGTTACACAATCTGGCCTCTCTCACTAATGTCATCTTAGGAGGAGACTTCAACGCCAAAGACACTAGTTGGTACCTGCACAACCAAAGCAACACCAGAGGCGCCAACATAGCCACACAACTAAACAGCCTCTTCATTCTTAACAATACAGAAGAACATACACACATACCACATCAAGCAGGATACTCAAACTCCTCCCCAGACATAACGTTCTGTTCCCCCTCACTAGCAACACATACACAATGGAGAACAGAAAAACAACTGTCATCAGACCACCTGCCCATCATCATTACAACACATTCTACACTCTGCCCCAACAGCCTTAGGCACACTTACAGAAATTACAAGAAAGCTGATTGGGAACAGTTCAAAATACAGACTGAGGAACAATTCACCACATTAAACAGCACACCCATCATAAACATCAATACAACACTCAAGACATTTAATCAGATCATCAATATGCAAACAAATACATACCGAAGGGCAACATTAGGAAATACAGAGCCCACCTCATAAGGCAACGTAACAACCTCAAATATAACACACAAACCCCACACACAGAAGCCACAAAACAGCAGATACAACAGCTCAACACAGAAATAAACAACAAACTCAAAGAAAAACAAACAGAAACATTCAGGGAATTCATAACAACATTAAACCACTCCACAGATACATCCAGGCTATACAAGACTATAAACGGCATTACCCACTCTAACAGCGGCATTTACACCTCACACGCGGCTATCTGTCGCAGCCAAAATAATATCCCAACATACACACAACAAGCTAACATTCTAGTTAATCACTACGCAAAGATAAGTCACTTAAACAGAGGCAACAACCAGAAACATGCAGACAGACAAACAGCCAGACACAAGAAAACCTACAGACTCGACACAACCATTACACCATTCAATACAGACCAGACCACCAAGATCATCAAAAACATTAAGAATTCGAAGGCTACTGGACCAGACAACATATCTAACATACACCTTAAACACTTGGGCCCACAAGGAATACTAGCTCTCACAAATATCAGCACATATTCATACCAACACTGTATTATTCCTGACATATGGAAACAAGGTAAAATTATTACACTACTCAAACCAAACAAAAATCCAACAGAACCAGCTTCCTATAGACCCATTACTTTACTATGCACACCTTCCAAAGTAACAGAAAGACTAATCTTACAAATCACCAACCCACACATACCACTATCGCCTATCAACATGGATTCAGACCTCACCACTCAACCACGACATTACTCACTAACCTCACGCAGCACATCATGGATGGCATCAACTCCAGAAGACCAGCTCAACGTACACTATTAGCAACAATAGACATTAGTAAAGCATTTGATGCTATCCCACGCTTCCCTCTCATAAACAAAATACTCAACACAAACATGCACAATAACACCAAAAGGTGGCTGAGCAACTATCTTTCAGGAAGATACTCACATGTCACATTTAATGGCAAGTCATCCAAAAGCAAGCTTTTTCCGAACGGGGTCCCTCAAGGCTCTGTTCTCTCACCAACACTCTTCAACTTATACATGCATGACATTCCAACACCCATAGATAACAAGCTTACCTTATCATCATATGCAGATGACATCACTCTAACATCCACCCACAACAACATCGACACCGCTACAAATAACCTACAAACATACATAAACAGTATACAAGACTGGCTCACACACAATAGACTCAAAGTAGCGCCCACAAAATCAACCATCACCTTGCTTACAAGCAACACAAAAGAACACCAGGTAATTCCACAGCTTACACTAAACAACATCAACATTCCACACACTCACAGGACCAAAATACTTGGGGTCACATACAACACATCATTATCTTTTGCAAACCACATTCAGGATGTTAAAAACAAATGTACGTCAAGACTTAACACGCTTAGGGTACTAACAGGCACAAACTTTGGACACCAGCAGGAAACAACATCACTCATATACAAACAATATATTCGCTCAGTTATGGACTATGCTAGCTCATGCTGGGCACCCATTATCTCAAACACACACATAAACACCTTACAGACAATACAAAACAACGCACTTCGTATCATTACAGGATGCACTCAAACAACACCAATAGAACACCTGCACACAGAAACAAAAATACTGAAAGTTAGGGAACATTTAGACATGAGGGGAACACAATTCATGGCAGCAGCGACAACTAACCCATAACACCCTTGCCACTACATGTACAATCACGCACCGACACCTCGCACCATTAAGGTAACACCAGGGAGACATTATAACCAAATACTCCATTCCATACCACGCCCCACAGACATCACACAGTACAGAAAACACATACACACACCTAACCCACAAAGCACTGACACGACTCGGTCCGAATGCGGTCCTAGGTGCGAAGCCGCCACCCATTAACAGGTCAGAGATCAGCCTGAGCAGACCGGATCGAGTTAACTTAGCACGATTCCGATGTGGACATCACCCCAACTTACTAACATATAAACACAGACTAGACAACTCCATAGATGACACCTGCCACCTGTGCCAGGACACACCACAAACAATTGAACACATTATGACAGACTGTACCTCCCTAGCACAACAACGAACACAACACAACATCACTAGTGCGCTGAACCTCTGGTCCACTCCGCAGAGGGCGATCGGTTACCTGCGTGCCACCGGCTTGCTCGATCAGGGTGGGCTGATCGGCTAAACAACAACAACAACAACACAAGCGGTCATGTGTGGCGGAGAGCGACTATTAATTTTTATAGAAAACAGAGAAAATACATTTTTACATTAAATTGTCTTCGCATCCACGTTATTTTACGTGAGACGAGAAGGAAAGGATGCAGGTCCATGAAAGGGTACCAACGGAATGGGTCGGTTTGACCTATATAGCAGCGAGGGATTGCCCATGATGTCTCACTCGGATTCTCCTTACATTCGTTCTTTGATTTAAAATCACAATAAACAATATAAATGTTCTATGAGATTAATATTTTATTTTTTCACCCTATAAACATCATCATAAACGGTAGACATGATCTAACCATAAAGCTAAAACATAACTTCTTATCAAGTCATGTTTTCAGCTTTATTAAACATCGATAACCCCCACCCCCACCCTACTCATCCCACACACATTGTTCGAATCATAATGGCGCCTCAAACTCGGTCACGTGCTACCCGTATTTATAAAGCACAGCGAAACGAGAGTAAAGAGAACGATAAATGAAAGATAGAGAGAAAATGAATAGAAAGTAGAGTAAATAATGAAATATAATAATGAAGGAATGGGCCCTTAAAGAAATTAAACCCAACATTTTGATGGCTACGCGGTGTTCCTTTATACAAAATATAAGGGCTTTCCCACGTCGCCTTATATTTCGGTCAAAATTGTTGCTACCCGTATTATAGCATTAATAAATATTCTGGTTCGATTATTTAAATAGCAAGATGCATTGTGTTAACCCATTTGCAACCATGATTCGATTCTCATTCCTTATCAAATCATTGTAACTGTTTTTCAAGATGGCGCCCATCATTTTCAAAATTTCTTATCATAGCGAGCATTTTCGTAATTTTGGCGGTCAAAACTTTTTTTCTCTTCTCGTTGGAGTCTAGATTACCAAACCGCTTTGACTTAAAATTTCTCTGATCGTCTTGTGGAAGCCGTAATAATGTGGAGTCAAAATTAGAGTCGGAATTCGAGAGTTGTTTGTTTCCTTTTCGCGTTGATTTTTATACGGCAAACTTTAAAATGAATGTTTGAGCGTATGGTGACGCGTTTTTAGGTTATATATATATATATATATATATAATATATAATATATATATTAGAGCATTCTAAGAGATTCAATAAAGAAGTAGCAAAATTTTTCAGAATCTAGTCGAGTTTTTAAGATTATTTTTTGACTGGATGTAAATAATGGACTTACAGGCATCGCTTTGTAGTTTTAGTTCGCTTTATAATTTTAAGTTAATTTAAAGGTTTAAAGTCGAAAAATAATCGTTAAAGACACTAATTTATATTGGGTCAAATTTCGGACTGTTTAAGTTTACTATGCTTGCCGTATATAAATTGTGTGAGACTTCAAAATAAGCAAAATTTGTTATAAAAAAGAAAAATTTGTTTAATTGAAATAGAGAAATTGTTTTCGTAAATTCTTGATAAATTAATTTGTTTTTTACGGTATATATATATATATATATATATATATATATATATGATACACACCGACCATGCTTGGAACAAGGAACTCTTCTAGGATAATTAATTCCTCTATAGTCCGAATAAGCAATGGTAAATGACAAATACCATAGTTTTTCTTTTTCATGATCCCTGCCCGACGTGGACAACGGGTCACTCGCAAAGAGGTCCCAAAAATATAGCTTCCTGTCCGAAAGCTGGATCCTATCTGCTTTGCAGATAGGATCCAGCTTTCGGACAGGATCTAGGGTTTAAAGCAGCCTAGCCCAGCTACATTTATAACCTCAATATAAGCAAAAGACTCGCTGCCTTCACGTCAGATTGAATACATCAAAGAAAAAGGGGTAACTATTATATTTTTAGCCAAAAACCAAAACTTAAACCTCAACTGGCAGAATTGAACGTCCACTTTTCAAGGCAAATAACATGTCCGTTCCAAGATGGGAATGAACTCAGAATGGTTCCCTGAGGTTTTTTATGATACACACAGACCATGCATGGAAGAAGGAACTCTTCTACGATAATTAAATCCTATTGTCCGAATAATAATGGTAAATGACAAATACCATAGTTTTTCTTTTTCATGATGCTAGCCCGACGTGGGCAACGGGTCACTCGCAACGGGTCGCAACGTGGGCAACGGGTCACTCGCAGCTAAATGTAGCTGGACTAGGCTGCTTTAAACCTTAGATCCTGTCCCAAAGCTGGATCCTATCTGCTTTGCAGATACCTGGTGAGGGAAGCTATATTTTTGGGACCTGTTTGCGAGGTCTGAGTTCGTTCCCATACATATATATATATATATATATATATATATATATACTGTGTATATATATACATATATATATATATATTATAATATATATATATATATATATATTCACCAATTTTTATATTTTTATAGGTGGGCTGATTGTTGTTGTTTATTTTTTCTTTCTTTCATTTTGAGGACAATTCTGAGTGATGTTTTATATGGTTAGGCTGTTTTTTTTATTCTGAAATTAGATTTTATCGTGCTAAGGAATGTTTTAACATTTTATTTTAGACGTGGTTCGGATTCAACGTTAAACTGTAGGTCTAAGGTGGAGTGACACGCTTGACCTTCGCCGAGATAAACAATCAGGCGGGATGCTAAACAAAGGTTGTAGATAAAGTAGAACTTTTTCAATGCTTGAAGGACGGGCTAGGGGTAATGATGTAGTAAGTTTTAGGAGATGTTGCATAGTTCTCATATGAAGTTTAACACTGATAAAATTCAACTGTTACGGTACGGAAAAGTGGAAGATCTAAAATTCCGTGGAATAGAAAACAAGATCCCCGATGATCCGGGTGTACCTGAGAGATGAAGAGCAAAAGAAGCCAACTCACTACTTCACCAGGCCAACTAGATCTATTGTAGTAGTATTCCCCGTTAAACTGTAGGTCTAGGACGGGGTGAAAAGCTTGACCTTCGACGGAATGAGCATTTCTGTAGTAAATGATAAATATTATTTTCATGAGGTGTTTCTGTTATTCTCGGTAAACCGTCTTATTCCGCTCCCGAGTGATATTTTGTATGGTTAGGCTGTTTAAAATTTTTTTATTCTGAAATTAGGTTTTATTGTGTTCAGGAGTGTTTTAACATTTCATTTTAGACGTGGTTCAGATTCAACGTTAATATGTAGGTCTAAGGTGGAGTGGCACGCTTGACTTTCGTTAGAATGAACAATTTGGATAGGTCCGATTTGTATATTATTAGTTTTTTATGATATATATATATATATATATACTCCTCGTTCGTAGTTCTTATGCTATTATTATTTTTGATTGCATATATTCCTTCACTTGTATAGGAATGTATATTTATTTTCAATATATTTCGTGAAATTGGATCCGATAATTTGTCTAAATAAACAGAGTGATGTGATGGTGTTTTATTTAATTCTTTTGGTTGCGTATATGAACGTTATTATTATTATTTAATTATACCAAATGGCTGGTTAGGCCTTCTAAGTCAACTGGCGGGTTAAGCCAGCTGACGGATTATGCCAACTGGCGGATTAAGCCAGAATATATGCTTTAATTAAATAATAGCGTAAACTGGCAACTCAGCCTTCTAAGCCAACTAGCTGATTAAGCCAGAATATATGCTTTAATTAAATAAATAGCGCAATCTGACAACTCAGCCAGATAAGCCAACTGGCTGATTAGGAACATAAGACTATGGCCGCTCGGCTGAAGTCTTAATATGCGCTTGGCTCCTGCCAGACGAACACCTCTCCTCCTCTCTCTCTCCTTCTCTCTCTTTCTCTTGAGGAATAACTCCACCTCCAAGTTGCATAGCCCCTTGTTGCTCTTGCAACATTCCCCTCTCCCCCTTTGTTGCATAACATCTTCCAACATTCCCCTCTCCCCCTTTGCTGCATAACATCTTGCAACATTCCCATATCCCCCTTTGCTGCATAACATCTTGCAACATTTCCCTTCCCCTTGTTGCATAACTTATGCAACATTGGTCAACATTTGCAATTGCATTGCACTCTCTCCTTTTGCGCCCATACTACTAAGCACTTTTTGGTGCAGTTGCCCCTGATAAAGCCCTGCCCTCCAAACAAAGACTTATGGCTGTTAATAACCCGCAAGGAAATGACTGACGCGGGAACATTTCTGATTTAAGGAATACCTCTTCGCATGGTTGTAGTTGATTACGGGAGTATAGCAAACTGATTATTCCTCGCTTGGTTCCTATTTTATAATAGCTTTCTTCTGTTACATCCATAAAAACTCCTATTAAATTATGGGGGTCTCCTTTAAAACTATCAATGTTAGGAATCGTAATTGTTACGGAAATCCCGACTTTGATTTCTGGAAACTGTAGATTAGATATCGTTGAAACCTGTTTGTTGCCTGAATGCCAGGCAAAATCCGAAATAACACTTTACTTTGGACCTTGACTAATCTTATGCAGGCATTCCTCAGCTTGCCTGTTAAGATTTAGACAAAGTGCGAAATAAAAGAATATTTCGGTCTTTGCCAAATATCGACGGGGAATCCGCGGAATGCCTAGGCAATCTGCGGTTTACCGTCTCGTCAGAGTTTACCGGTAACATATATATATATATATATATATATATATATTATAATATATATATATATATATATATATATATATACACCAACTATTAATATTTCTTTCACAATAATAAATTACGGCTGAATGGTAATTAGCCTTTGTTAACCTTGATTTTGTTTCTGCCCGAATTATTCATTCCGACGAAGGTCAAGCTTGTCACTCCGCCTTAGTTTTTACCTTAATTTTTACCTTAGTTTTTACCTTTTAGCCTAAAATTTTTCTGTTCTTTTATCGTATTTAATTATCGTATTTTCTTTTAATTATTTTCTTTAATTATATTAACCGTTGAATATTGTAATATTGTATTAATCAAATTTTGCAGTTATTATTAAATTTTATCATTATTATTATTATTATTATTATTATTATTATTATAATTATTATTATTATTATTTGTAATTTGATGTCTTAGCTTTGCTTTTTCTTATTTTTTCTATTGTTTTATTGGAGAGGCTCTGCAGGGTAGGAATTTTATTTTATTTTTAACTTGACTTCGGGCTACGAGACATTACGTTCGTGACGTAATTTGCAGGTCGTATTGATGGGTACTATTGGGGTACAACTCTTGTTTCTTCCTCTTAGACTAAGATTAGATCAGTCACCGTTTTGGAAATCCCGAAACCCAGATTTCGCTTCCTTGTGATTGGAGACACGGAACTGGACTTACTCGGGATTCCTAATCGAATGACATTCGACGATCTGATCTTCTGAATCACAAGTAACCTGTTGCTACCTCAGTTTTTTGGGGGAGGGGGATTTTTTCCTTAAATCGCCAAATTTATTAGAATTCTAGAACATAGCTGGAATATTTTTCTCTTGTAAATGCCGTTATTCCTCAATTTTGTTTTTTACTTAATTTTTTCGAAATCCTTCGATTATTTTGGTTAAGTTAACAAATTTTTATTTTTTGTTTTATTGACTGAATTGTTAACGGTTTGTTTAATTTTAATGTTGATTATGGGTATTTGCATTTATTAATTACATTTTTTTTGTTTTTGTTTTGTACACACACACACACACACACACACACACACACACACACACACACACACACACACACACACTAAAACTACACTGTGAGATCGCCTTTTGTTTGTTTATTTCTGTGTGCAACGTCTATGCCGGGTTCTGATTCCGTTTCTGACTCCACCGTGAATTCCCATTATCTCACACCTCCACGCCCGTCTTTTCCTCAACGTCGTTGAATTTTAACGGCCAACATGACACACAATGATAATAACACCTCCAACACTAGTACTTCCACCGCTGCTGCGCCTGCCGCAAATGCTAATATGACTCGTCTCCGGAGTATTTAATCTTCCTACTTCCGTCACAAATTTAAAAGGACCGTCGCGGGAAAGACCACCGAACCATTCGTCCAACACTGGTTCCATAAAATGGAAATTTACTTTGAAAATGAGATCACAGCACATAGTGAATAAAAATAAATTCCTGAATCAAATAGTAATCCATCCATCCAGGGATTTCAACAGGAATTTCACTCAGTTCAACTTAAAAATTAAGATCGTTGTTGTAATTTTTTCTTGTTACCATTTCAGTGAATTTTATCTATCTATCTATCTATCTATAATATTATAATATATATATATATATATATATATATATATATATATATATACGGTACACAGTATATATTTTTTCTTTTTGTTTATTACCCGTGCTAACTAATGTGAGAACTAGCTACTCCTTCAGTGAGGAGCTTACACAATAGTTAGGATAAGTTTAGTGGTAGTTGTAGTAACTACCACTAAGGTACGCCAAAAAGTCAAAACAGGGCAGCGCGTAACATGTTATGAAATTGGACTACTCTCCTAGGAGATAGAGTTGCTGTAGGTGCGCCGAAACAGTGCCCCACTTTCACGTATGCTGATAGGCCAAAACCAATTAACGCTACACATTTTTTAAATTATAGAACACTCGCATAAAGTACGTTTTATTTACCACTTCGCAGAGAGGCCTAATATCTATAGAGCGATTCGGGGCAACCCTTCAATGGTGGCAGCGGTGGGATTCGAGCGGTAACCACGGCAGTCTCCGTAAGTTTCTGTGGTTGGAAGGGCATTGATATAGCAAGCAACCACAGTGGAGTCCTATGGTAAGCTCTTATATGTTTTCAAGGGAAGAAGAGAAACATTACCTATGATAAAATAATAGGCCTAAATTGTTCAGTTAACAAGTGATTTCAGAAAAAAACAGTAGGCCTAAATTATTAATCATCTAAACTGGTAAATATTAAAACTTTCTGTAGAATTAATAAAAAGTTAGAAAATTTCATCAAAAACTACCTTTAATTAATGTTTACTTGAGTAGTGTGAAATAATTTTACGTAGGCCCAGTAGGCTATAGGAAGTAAATAATAAAAATAGGTGTGTGAATTTATTTTCCCTATTATTGTGTCCCTATTATTATGTAAATAAGAACACTATTGACCTACAAAAATGAGTTTTCAATCAATGTTGTTGAACCCATTGCCCAAGTTGACCAAAGGTCAGTGCATCATCAAATTTTTTTGACAATTTCGACAAACGCAGTATAGTGGAAGGCTGGAACGACGAAGATAAATTGGCAATAGTACAGTTGTTAGCAGAAGGCCAAATTCAAGATTATTTGTCCACCCAAAATGTTTACAACAGTTATAAAAAAATTGAAAGAAGTGGTCATTAAAATTTTTTAGATTCCAACTACTGAATATTCTGTTTGTCGGGAGTTAATAAATTTAAAACAAGTTCAATTCAGTGTTAGTGATTTTTCATTAAAAATTGAAACTTTAAGTAGGGAATTAACAAAAGTAGGCCAAAATATCACTACGAAAACCTGTGATTCATTGTTATAGTCAGTATTTCTGGCTGGTCTTCATGTGAGTATCAGAACTGCGTTGGTAACGCATGATATTTAAAACAATGAACGAGGCGTTTGCCATGGCAACGAGAGTGGAACATCTGGAAAAGGAGACTAAAGTAATTAAGGAAAAGATACGCGAAAAGGTATGGCTCCTCCTTTAAGGAGAGCACGCAGTACCAGACTTTCTCCATTTTCTTATTCCTTTTCTGTCCAATTATCTTATGCAAGGGTTAATCGGTATTTTCAGTCTTTCATCTACTCAACCGGTCAACTGTGGAACAATCTTCCTCAATCTATCTTTCCTCCTATCTATGACCTCCCATCTTTCAAAAGCAGAGTGTCTAGGCATCTCGAAAACCCCGGACCTTGATTTTGGCTGTCTTCTTCTTCTATGGGAGGGGCGCTTTTGCGGGCATTTGCTCTTGGCCCCTCCTTCCTGCACAAACAAAATAATAAATCTTAATGAAGAAAGGCAACCTCAAACGAGACCCACTGGCCAGAATACACCACAGGAAACCGAGGGTAGGCCTAGGCCCTAGACGTAGGTCTTAAACGCAGAATGATCGTCCAACGATGTTTTGTGTATATTGTAGGGCACACACACACACACACACACACGACAGCTGAATGTGTATACAAATCAACAAGCAATGTATGTGTTCGGTGTGCACGTCCCGGACACGTACGAAAGGATTGCCGGGCTAAGTTAGGTAGTGCACGCAATAATAATTACAACAATAATTCGCACCTCGGTTCGAACACAGAACAAAGAGGTGTACCAAGGGAATTCAACGGAACTTTTACGAACCCCTTTATGACAACAGAGGTACGACCTCACAATAATTATGGTAAGCAAATTTCCGCTATATTAAGGTCATATGGTCAGGAAATGTAACCCATGATTTCTAGGTTAATATGTACTTGTTTAATGTGTTTTATTTTCAGCTTCTCAGTTTTCAAAGTAATGGAGAAAGTAGTATGGAAGGTAGACAGTTTTAGTTACTGATGCGATCGCGAGATTTTCTATCAGCAAAGTTCCCTAGTGCAAAACATGCTGTATGCGATGTTCTCTCAGCTCACAATACAGTACTTACACGATACTTTCGACGGAAGAGTCCTATCCAACAAATTTCCTGCAACTTATGGTAAAGGAATATCTGGCCACCAACATCACCAGATCTAAACCCCTGTGACTTTTATCTGTAGATTTATTTAAAAGATAGAGTATTTAAACATAATCCACACACAACAGAAGAACTGAAAGCATCACTTGAACAAGAAATTTCTCAGATATTAACACTTTATCAAGAGTATTGCAAAATTTTGTTGTTCGTGTACAAAGAGTTAATGAGCTGAGAGAACATTACATAGAGCATGTTTTGCATTAGAGGACTAATTCTCCATGTGTAGAGAAGGCAAAGTAAAAATTTCATGGTTTTATTTCAGTTAATAAAAAACTACAAATCTTTTAGGTGTAAGTCGTTTAAAAAAAAATAAAAGACACACGATGTAAACTGATGTATAAGTTCTCCATTGACATTGTTACCCTCGTAATTTTATAATTGACTACATAAAACATTCTAATTTCGTTAAACACTTTTAATTTTATAATTTATCCTAAAAAAATTTAAGCATTAAGCATTATTTATTTTTGTACCAAGTATACAAATGATAATTTTATTTAAAATTGTTAATAAACAAACGCTACTTTTGTACATTTTTACCTTGTGTTTACTATTATTATTTTCATTATTATTATTATTGTTATTATTATTATTATTATTATTACTTCTCTTGCCTAATAAATAAACTGAATCTCATTCATTTTTCCTAAAAAGCTTCCATGCTTTCATGCTTCCATCGGCATATTCAGATTAGAATTATTGTGAATATGCTATTGACATATCATATATCTGTACAGAAAAATATTGAAAAATATTGTAAAACTCTGTCATTTGTATTATTTTTCTGAATGAAGTTATTTTGTTTTGAGATTTTTATTTTCTTTTTTAGGTAGAGAAAGGATATACAATATTTAAAAAGCTGAAAAAGTCATCTAAAAATTTATTTTTTAAATATTATTTTGTAATTTAATTCTAATACGCAATTGCTTTGAAATAAAAATATTTGCTTTCAATTTTTTATTTCTTGAATCAAATAAAATTTTGTTATTTTTAAGGTATCAGCTCTTGATTAGGAGCAGCTGAAACAACTTTTAAACTTTTACTTAAATTTACTTAAATGTTCGTAAAAAATTTTTTTGTAATTAATACAAGTTTGTGTAATGTTTGAAATCCCTAAATTCTTGCAAGTATTTCTTATAAACTTTGAAGTCCTCCTTGAAACTATTTTACAGTAGAGTAAAACAGTGTAATAATGAGTCAAGATGGCAAGAAACCGACACAGCACAGCGCTTAAGGTCAGCTATCGCGGCCCATTGCGATAATTCCTGGATTATTATAGTACCAACACCATCGGGATTTGAATCCCCAACCTCAGTCGGGAAAACGGTTTTTATCCACTTGGCTACGGTCGCCGGCGTAAAAATGTAAATTTAATAGACAGTTATTCTGATGTTTCGTCCGTATACGTCGAACAAGTTCACAAACACGATATAGTGTTACATGACATTTTAAAATCTTAACGAGGAAACTTCGACTTACAATTTTTTTTTAAATTTTGGGTAAATCTGTTTCTTTTGTAATGTTTCATAATAACCAAAAAGCTATTATTACGCTATTAAGTTACGGAAGTTACGGGTTAAGAAGGCCTTTTAAGATCCACTCTAGGCGAGAGAGAGAGAGAGATGAGAGGAGAGAGGAGAGAGAGAGAGAGAGAGAGATTATAGGGGTATTCCTGAAGCTGAAAATATCAATGTTGACTATCAGTTCAGCTTCTGGGAGCATGAATTTAACCGGCATTACATTTTATTATGCAGGAAGGAGGGACCAAGGGCAAATGCCCGCAAAAGTACCGTTCCCATAGAAGAAGAAGAGAGCCAGAATCAAGGTCCGAGGTTTTCGAGATGCCTAGACACTCTGCGTTTGAAAGATAGGAGGTCATAGACAGGAGAAAAGATGGATTAAGGAAGATTGTTCCAGAGTTGACCGGTTGAGTAGATGAAAGACTGAAAATGCCGATTAACCCTTGCATAAGATAGTTGGACAGAAAAGGAATGAGAAAGTGGAGAAAGTCTGGTACTGCATGTTCTCCTTAAAGGAGGAGGCATGCAGTTAGAGAGTTCAGAAGAGCAATGTCCACTCGCTCAAGTACTGCTGGTGTGGGTTGAACCACCCAAACATGAGAAGCATACTCCATACAGCATACGCTATTTTAGCGTGTATTAATACACATAATGTTCATTATTAATTTTTTTTTTTGTATTTTTAAAAATTAATTTGTGCATTATTAAATTTAACCCTGTATGGACGTGTGTGACATTTCTGTAACGTTTAAAATAATGTATTAAAATATATAATACGAAAACTTTATCAACTGTGCGCTCAATTCATCAGATTCGCTACATTTCAAAAACGATATTTACGTAGTGACAACTCACTCAACCTATTTTCTATTTTAGAATAATAAAATATATTTTAGTCTTATCCTCCGCGTGTCAGGGCCAAAAGGCCTATTTTTTCAAAAACCTACTGAATAGTTTCTACCCAGTCAACAATTATCGTCTCGTTGGCAAAGTCTCTAAAACTGTGAAGAAAGTGAATATGTTGATACAAGATGGCAGTGGTCTCAACATTTTTTCATACATCAGCAGTTCGCACCAAAAAACTGGAAAAGAAAAGAATTTAACAGTACATCATATTCCGAAATATTTTGAAGTTCATTGGACAGAATTCTCTTACAATCTTTTCAGCAGTATTCTATCATCATACAGAGCAATCGTAGCATATTTAGAGCACTCGGAAGATGCTTCTTCTCAGGGTCATCTGAAGAATCTTACTGATCTGAAAAAGTTGAGCACAATGTGCATAGTTGCAGACATTTTGTTTCTATATTCAAGATTTCAAAAGTCCCTGCAAGACAATAAATGCACTTATTTTGATTGGATAACAAAGTACAAAATCTCCTGAACAATCTACGTAGATGCATTGAAGAGTCAGTCGCTTCTTGGTGGATGGGAAGTTCTTGTGAAGAAAATTTAGATGAGAACAACTTGACATTCTTTGGCATCCAGCTGACTGACAAAAAGATCAGAGTGAGCCATCAATTAGTTACAACAGCAACACGCGATTTCAAAGCTGTACGATATGAAATTATTGAATCCTTGATAAACTTCCTAAAAGAAGATATGCTTTTGATTCTGATCGTTTAAAGTTGTTGAGCCCCTTGAGAAGTTTAGATTCTTAGTGACTGACTTAGAATTGAATGAATGCCATGCTTTCATTATTCTGGATCTTGACTTAGCAACATTTGCACTACAGTACAGAGATGCCTGTGCATTACCGGTGTTTCAAGTATTGGAACTTCAAACCCGATGAAAAGACTTCTGCAGTTAGAAAATCAGGAGTTTGATGTGTTGATCTTTGCACTTGGTCGGATTATTGCAACAAAACCGCATTCAGCAGATGTGGAAAGCTCATTAAGTCTCATAATGTTCTCAAAACACCGATCGTTCAAGCTGTCGTCAGATGTGCTCATGAACTATTTTTATGTTAGGCATAACATGCCAGTTGTGTCACACTTTGATCCAAGAAGTGCGGAGTTGCTATGGTTGAATGACATAGTAAGAAGAGATGTAGAACCAACAAACACAAGACTCAACGATTGTATGAGTCAATGCTTTTATAGGCGTCAGATATTGAAAAAACTGTTACTAGTACTAAAAAAATATGTTCTAATTTTGAATATACTACTAATTTTGAAAATCTGACTCGTTCTTTTTTTGTACTTTGTCACAGGTGTGAATTTTTAAAATTTCATTACAATAACCTATGCCATACAGGGGCGAACAAGACCCCTATACATAGGCAGCAACTGAGTGGGGGTGAAGAAACCGCGGAGGCGGTACAGCACACCTAGCCTCTTAGAAGCTGTTTTAGAAAGAGTGTATATGTGATCTTTCCAGGAAAGATTACGAGAAAAGGAAACGCCAGGAATGTTAAGAGAAGAGGAACGATTCAGTTGTGTGTTGTTGAAGATAATGGGATAGTCGTGTGAAAGATTATGACGAGTAGACAGATGGAAGAACTAAGCAGAAAGATAGCAGAAAGATCAAGGTCAGGTGCTCCATAGCCGTACTACGCGTATCATGGAGTGACTGTTGAGAGGGACGCTTTGGGAAGCGGGTGGAGAAGTGAAGAATGGAATCATTGGCATAGGAGTGAATAGGACAGGAAGTACGAATTAAAAGATCATTACTAAATAAAAGGAAAAGAACGGGTGACAGGACAGAACCCTGAGGAACACCAGAAGAACAGTGGTCATCTACAACTGCAATTATAGATCGGCCAGAAAGGAAATTAGAGATGAAGGCACAGATAAAAGGATAGAAACCGAAGGAGGTAGTTTCGAAATTAAAGATTTGTGCCAGACTCTATCAAAAGCTTTTGATATATCTACTGCAATACAAAAAGTTTCACCGAAATCCCGAAAGGAGGATGACCAAGAGTCAGAGAGATATGCAACAAGATCACCAGTAGAGCGTCCCTTTGGAATCCATACTGACGATCTGAAAGAAGATTGTGAGAAGAAAGGTGTTTAAGAATCTTCCTATTAAGGATAGATTAAAAAACTTTCGAAAGGCAAGAAATCAAAGCGATTGGACGATAGTTGGAGGGTTGAGAGCGGTCACCCTTCTTTGGGACAGGGTGAATGAAAGCGGACTTCCAGCACGAAGGAAAAGTACCAGATGAGAGACAAAGACGAAAGAGTTTGCCTAGGCAGGGTGTCAGCACAGAAACACAGTTCTTAAGAACAACAGGAGGAACACCATCAGGACCATACGCCTTCCTAGAGTTGAGCCCAGAGAGGGCAGAAAAAAACATCTTTAGAAGAGATTCTAATTTCAAACAGTAAAGTCAGAGGCGGGAGGAGATGGAGGAACAGCATCGGAATCGTCCAGGGTTGAATTGTAAGAGAAAGTTTGAGCGAAGAGTTCAACGTTGTCAGGAGAAGAGACGGCAACTGTGCCGTCGAAATGGAAAAGAGGAGGGAAAGAAGAGGAAGTAAAGTTATTGAAGAGGTTCTTAGCTAGATGCCAGAAATAGCGAGAAGAATTAGAATTGGATAGATTTTCACATTTCTGTCGGATGAAGAAATTTTTGGCGAGTCGAAGAACAGATTTTGCACGATTCCGGGCAGAAATATAAGCTGAGTGAGAGTCAGGAGTTGGATGGCGAAGGTACCTTCTGAAAGCCTCCTCTCTGTTGCGGATAACATTAGAACAAATAAAGTTAAACCAACGTTTTTTTGCATTAGTAGTAGGAATATAATATGGAATGTACGCCTCCATGCCCGAGAGAATCAGCTCTGTGATGTGCTCAGCGCACCCAGAAGGGCCCTGGCCACGGAAGCAGTAATCATTCCATTGGAAATCACAGAAGTACTGCCTAAGGGCCTCCCAATCAGCGGCGCCGAAGTGCCAAAGGCACCTCATCTTGGGAGGATCCAAAGGCCGAATTGGAGCGAAGGACAGGAAACAGATATAAGATTGTGATCGGAGAAGCCCAACGGAGAGAAAAGTTTCACAGAGTAAGAAGAAGGATGAGAGGTAAGAAATAAATCCAAAATGTTGGGCCTATCTCCAAGGCGATCGGGGATACGAGTAGGGTGCTGTACAATCTGCTCTAGGTCATTTAGGATAGAAAAGTTGTAAGCTAGTTCACCAGGGATGTCAGTGAAATGGGAGGAAAGCCAAAGGTGTGGTGAATTTTGAAAGCTCCTAAAATGGAGATTTCAGCAAAGGGAGAGTGGGAAAGAATGTATTCCAATTTGGAAGTGAGGTAGTCAAAGAATTTTGGATAGTCAGTAGAATTAGGAGAAAGGTAAACAGCGCAGATGTATTTAGTTTGAGATTGGCATAGCCATTAGCCATAGCCAGATAGTATAGAATTCGGAAGATTCGAGTTCGGGTATACGAGAACAAGTTAGGGTACAGAAAGGTACAGAAAGGGTTACAGAAAGGGTTTGCTGTCAGTCGTCTCAGACACCTGAGTTTTAGTGAGGAAAAGAAAAAGAGGTTTAGAGGAGGAGAGGTGGTGTTCAACAGATTGAAAATTTGAGAAAAGCCACGAATGTTGCAGAAGTTTATGAAAAGTGAATCAGACAGTCGTCCAAAACATCTCGAATGGAGGGGGGGGTAGCAGATCCAGCCCCGCTGCCCGGGTCTGCGTTCCCGGTATCGGCAGGGGGGATAGTCAGAAGTGGGAACATTTATAGTCCCCTCCCCATGGGGCTCCGAGGCTCTTGAAGTTGATGTCATTTTTTTTTATAATTTTGAAAAAGTTATGTAGTGTGTAAGATGCATGTGTAATTGTGTATGTAGTGAGGAATATAGAGAGAAGTGTGTGTTTGAGAGCATGCTGGATTGCTCACAGGGTAGATGAGACACGGAAAAAGATCAGCTACGGAGGACAGTGACAGGAGAAACGGGAGTTCCAACACTCCCGATCTTCTGTCTAACGCCACCTTCCCCCCCCCCCCGCCAGAGTACTTCCTGGTCGATTGGTGTCTACTGGTGTCTATAATCTCTTCCGTTATTTGATTGTCTTGACTAATACGGGTTAAATTGAGTTCGTTAGCATAGGTTAGGTTAGGTTACGCTCGGCTAGGTTAAGTTTGGTTAAGTTAGATTTTAGAGTGTTGGTGTTATGGTCTTGTCGATCCGATGGGAATAGGTGCGATTTAATCACCATTACATTGGTTGCCCTATAAACACACTTCAGAATGTTTCAGAATTTTCAAAATACTTCAAAGACTAACTACATCAGCTTAAGAACTGATCTGAATACTTCAAAGACTAATTAATTGCATCAGTTTAAGAACTGATTCGAATACTTCAAACTAACTGCATCAGTTTAAGAACTGATCTAAATACTTCAAAGACTAACTGCATCAGCTTAAAAACTGATATGAATACTATAAAGACTAACGCATCATTTTAAGAGCTGATCTGAATACTTCAGAGACTAACTGCATCAGCTTAAAAACTGATATGAATACTACAAAGACTAACTGCATCAGTTTAAGAGCTGATATGAATACTACAAAGACTAACTGCATCAGTTTAAGAACTGATCTGAATACTTCAAAGACCAACTGCATCAGCGTCAAAACTAATCTCATACTCGTAAATTAGAATAAAAATACAGGGTGTACATAAAGTCAGGATCTATTTTTGTGAAGCACTTGGAAATTATATGTAATTCAATCATAAATTGATAAAGTGGTAACATTTATTAAATAATTAAGAGTAGGATTCGACGTGACGCCCATCAGTATCCCTGCACAGCTCAAATCGTTCCGCAGCATTTCTAAACACATTCTGGAGCATTTGCGGGGTTATGTTATCTGCAGCAGTTCGTATACGTGTACGTAAGTTTTCAAGACTCGTAATCTTCGTCTGATAGACGTGCGACTCGATAAAGCCCCATGCAAAGAAATCTAAAGGGGTTAAATCTGGTCATCTCGCGACACAAGGTCTGTTGCTTCCGCGTCCGATCCAGCGATTTGGAAAACGTCCATTTAGATAATCCTGAACAATTTTGGCATAGTGACAAGGAGCACCATCATGTTGATTCTAAGGGGATAGGATTCGTGTCATAATATGACGTAATCAGAATCTATAAATAGATCCACAAATTGTTTAAACTTCATTCTCTTCATTGGGATTGCATTGGAGTGACGTGTATTATTTACTGGTCAAGATGTATCGAAGAAGGAAGTTTGTTCCTCGAAAAAGGAAGTACGTTCCTCGAAGGAAACCTAAATGGCGTTCGAAGGAGAAGATAGTTACAGCTTCAATGAAATTTGTTTATTTATCTAAAAATACTTTGGTGTTAATAGTGATGGGTTTTATACTTTGTGTTTGGATCTTCTAAATAATGAGTCTAAATCTACCATTTTAAAATTAATTATTATCAAGTAACAGGTGTATCATTTCATAGTATTCCAGAACTTAATATGTCTGGATATGTGATTAATTTTGAAGATTCAATAGGTCGTAAGAAGGGGCTAGGGACAGAATTGAGGGACCTAATGTAGGGTATCCCCATCTCCATATTTAATTGTTCCACATTGTGTTTTGTTTGAACTTAATCTTGACTCCTCTCATAGTGCAGAGCAAGTATGAATCATCCAAGAACGAAGTGGTCTCACCTTTTAAAGAGTTTAGATTGTATCGTAGATTGAAACAGGTGTGTGAGTTAGGTGATGCCGTAACTGCCCAATTCCCTAATACTTTAATTAAAATATCTACAAATGATTTAGGTAAACCATTAGGTCGTATATATGTTGGTAAATATACCCCTGAAGGATCTAATAAAATGAATATGCATCTACATATGTTAATCGTATTGTATTTTATGTTAAGCTGTACGGTATGAACAATAAAGAAAAAAAAAAAAAAAATTTGGATTACCCTGTGTGCACAGAGAGTCCTTAGTATTACCTAGGACTCTCTGTTGTTGTGTATTTAAAGGGCAAATAAATTGACGTCATGAATACGTCATACATTTCTAATCTATCTGTACATCCGGTGTATTTCATAAAGCGTGGATGACGTCATACAACTCTGAGTTGTGTTCTATATCCTGTTTATGAGTGTCGTCATTGTTCAAAGAATTTGTTTTCTATATTTAGACCATGTAGCCAGGGTTCTTTGCCATCTAGCCAGGGTTCTTTACCATGTAGCCATTAATCTTTTGGCAGCCTCGCAGAGTTAGCATGTCGGCAAAAACTGTATTGATTACGGTGCGTAGCTTAGTTGGACATTAAACCTTTGAAAGCAGAGTCAAGTATTCATGTGTGTAGAGTACGTAAGTTTTCAAACTCGTAATCTTCGTCTGATAGACGTGCGACTCGATAAAGCCCCATGCAAAGAAATCTAAAGGGTTAAATCTGGTCATCTCGCTGGCCAAGGTCTGTTGCTTCCGCGTCCGATCCAGCGATTTGGAAAACGTCCATTTAGATAATCCTGAACAATTTTGGCATAGTGACAAGGAGCACCATCATGTTGATAGACGACGGTACTAACAATCCTATCCCCAATCAGCTGAGGTTCAAGGAATTGCTGCAACATGTCCAGATAAATAAGCCCCGTAACTGTAGCTTCAGCAAAGAAAAAAGGACCATAAACCTTAGATTTTGTTAAACCCATCCAGACATTAACTTTAGGTGAGTCTCTTTCCCAATTTTGGACGAAATCATTCGGTCTTTCATCTGCCCAAATTCGACAGTTATGGCGATTTACTTTTCCACACGTATGGAAAGTGGCTTCATCACTAAAGAGAATGTTGTCCATTAAATTATCACTCCAGATTTGTTCTACGAGATCAGCACTAGAGACCTGCACGGGCCGATATTTTGCGACCCGCACCCGCCCGTACCCGGCCCGTAATTTTTTTTCATGTTTTAGGGCCCGCCCGTACCCGACCCGTAATTTTTTTCATGCTTTGGGGCCCGCCCGTACCCGCGGCTCGTGATTTATTTTGTTTTGGAACCTAAACCAACCTGTGTATTTAAGTTTAAGATATGCACGACCAGTAATATTTTTGTTGATAATTACTTAAGTACTTCTTTCAAAAATATACCTATGAAAATTAAATAGTAAAATTATTTAATTTTGTACTCACTGAATTGATGGAGGTTTTACAATTCCAAATTGCAATGCAGAAACAAAAGATCGTCGACATTTTTTCTTCTTTTTAAATTAGTTCTCCTCTGTGCAAGTGTAATTCCCGCAGTACTAAAGTTCCTTTCGCTGGATGCACTGGATGCAGGAATATTTAAGTATTTCCAAGCCAGTTTAGCAAGCAATGGGAACATTGATTCGTGAGTTTTCCAAAACTGAAGAACATCACTTTCCTCATCAATTTTGTAGCTCATGTACTGCTCAAGTTCTTTACAAGAAACCGAACTTTGGGATTCCTATTATGACATCGTATGTCTTCCCATTCATCAAATTCTGAAGTCTTTGCTCTTTTCGGAGATGAACAAACTCTTTCAGGCTCATCAGTTACTTTCTCATTGTCCATAAGGTCAACATGAATTTGCTCACGAATACTTGTTAGCACTTCTGCACGCTCAATGTGTTAGCATTCTAAGCTGACGAAATTTAGGCCATAAAAATAGAGAAATTTTATGAATAGGCAACACTTTATATTTAGCATGAAGAAATTCTTTTGCACGTTCTTTCAAGGTTTTTTATATTTATTGTGTCATTTTCAGAAACGTTCAAATGTTTAAGTAGTTCAAGTGATAAAGCAATTAGCTGTAGAGTTGGAGATTTTTCACTTTCTAGCGTATCACTGGCATCTTTAAATGGCTTCAGAAAACATACTAACTCTTCAAGACTGCTTTTGAAATGTTCTCTAAGTGGTTCAAATTTCTTTCTTCCATCAAATCCTCGATGCTACTATATTGATCTAGAATCGACTCTAGCATAGCAAGCTTCGAATTCCATCTTGTTTCTATTTCTTGACGAACAGTATGTCTCAATTTGCTTACTAATCCACTTGTTTCAAGAAAGTGACAAGAGCTTTCGACTGCAGTATAACCTTTTGAATTTCTGGGCATATTTTTCCAAATAATCTCATTGAATGTATGACGAAGAATTGTATTTATAATGTGAGATAAGCAACTAAGTCTGTTATAATTCTGCAACGCTTTTACTATGTTTGCTCCTTGGTCTGTTACGAAGTTAGTTTCTGCACTAAGTCATCTTCAAAGCCTAGCTTTGCAAATCTTCTTGTTATTTCCTTTTTTATGTTTTCACCAGTTTTACGTTCCTCATGAAAACTGGACGTAAACATAACTTTATTTACCAGTGTCCAATCATCATCAATATAATGAACAGTCATTGAAATATACGAAATCTTTTTATAATCATCTGTCCACAAGTCTGTTGTAGCTGCACAGCATGAATTACTCATAACTTCTTTGATCTTTGGATAAATCTTTTGACGTACAGTTACTGCAGTTTCAACTACATGCCTAGAAATAGTGTTTGGATGGGAAATAACCTCATTTACGTCAATATTACCATAAGACGCGCCAACTGCAATAAGTTTTTGTGCAAGATTTAGGAAGCCTTCACCTTTTAAGTTTCAAATGGTTTTTGTCTTTAGCACAAAAGTTGACACATGCATCTAGCATTTCTTGTTTGTCTTCATTATCACTTGTACTTTCTTTTGGAAAAATGAAGCCAAGCTTTATGATTGTGAAGTACTTGTGCACATTTGTGACGAGAGAGATGGGGAAGTGCCTCCTTTAGACCACTATATGTCAGTTTTTTTTTTACACTCTTTACATTGAACAAATCCTTGTTCCTTTTTACTGTTCTTATCAATAACTAAGTCAAAATTATCCCATACTTTGCTTTTTCTGTTTGAAACTGGCTGTAGAATTAATTCCCCCGAACGCAGTTTTGAATTAATCACTGCTTCACTGATAGGATGTTGCATTTTGGGGACAATTTTAATTTAATAAAATGTATAACATACTAAACATAGGATAGAAACTAGAAAGCACATCTACTAATAAACAATTAAGGTAATTAAGACAAGTATTTGTCGTACAGTATGCACTAATTACGCAGAAATGGTCAGACCATCACGAACAAATTCTATTTGTACAAAAGGGTACAGCGACTACAGCCAGAGGCGAGAGAGGCTAGCATTATAGTAGCATAGCTGAAAAAATGCCAGTTAGTTCCAGCAAATACTTATGTTCAAAAAATTTCTTATCATCGTTCAAACAAAATCAAAAACTTTAGAAAAGAAAATGTTTATATATATTTTAAATACGCATAATCAACATAGGTAAAGGTTTGGCATTCAATTATATACTGTGGCAATGTAATGTAGCTAACATGTGTTAAACATTATGCAATCGTAAATAGCGCTGCCGCGCTGGTCGGCATCTTACTCGATCTCATTTGCAAAACCATAAGCGTAAGACGTATCGAAAAGCGAAAATCACCAACCTATATCATTTCTTCGATTAGCCAAAAAAAAAATCATTATTATTACTATCTATTGTCCTTATTCTCATATTCATTGTTATTATGGTAATTATTGAAATTAGGTCAGTATCGCTGTACGATAAGTTCTAGTTTTGCTATACACTGTGACTGTATACAGCAGGGAAACATAGGCTACTTAGCCTCGGTAAGGTCAGCTGGTCAGGTTGGCTTTGGTCACGTGGTGCCGGGCGTACGATACGAATACTCTAATTTCTAATGTTTAATTTCTAAGTTATTTCTCATTATTTTTGCACGTCGTTATATATACGTTGCGGGTGAAAACATAACTTCCTTGGCAGAGGTAATAAAATTCATAATTAACAACCAAAACACAGTCATGGATGTTGTTTGTCGTTTGCATGTCCCACGCAGGCACGCATGCATGGCGCATGCGCTCCGCGGCTCCAGTTCCTGCCTTGCCTCGCTGCCTCACCGCTGCGGCGTTGCATGCTTTTTATAAGCATGATTCGGCCCGCCCGTGCCCGCCCGCTAACTTTTATAAACATGATTCGGCCCGCCCGTACCCGCCCGCTAACTTTTATAAACATGATTCGGCCCGCCCGGACCCGCCCGTGGGACGGGCCGGACACGGGCCCACGGGCTTACCCGTACCCGTGCAGGTCTCTAATCAGCACACACAGCACTTCGTCGAGGGAAATCTTCCTCATGTAAATCATGCAAAACCTGCAAATGATAGCTTTTCTTCTGCAAATTAACTTTCAGAATTTTGTGCACAGATGACGTCGGGAGGCCGAGTCTGTGTGATGCAGCACGAACGGACGTACGTGGCTCCTCAGTGAAAATTCCGCGTACTGCATTCACGGTAAGATCTGACATACACGGTCGTCCTGATCTTGCTTCATCATTTACAGATCCCGTTCGTTTAAATTTGTTCACCAATTTTCGTATTGTCTTGTCTATTGGCCCCGGCTTATGAAATCTCCTTCTAAACTTCTCTCTGATGTCATTGTATTTCTTTCCCTCGATTCGCCAAATTACTATTGCCACACGCTCATCTGTATTCATTCTAAGGGCTTCTGAAAAGAAAAATAGAAAAAAATAATTATTTCACAAAAATAGATCCTGACTTTATGTACACCCTGTATTTAAATATTGTGTTTTTCTAAACTTGCTCGCATTAATATTTTAGATCGTTTTCGCAACTATTTCTGTATTAATCCGTACTGAATTTCCTCCTCTCAAAGCTTGATAATAATTTATTTTCTTTATTGTCTTTTCGTGTATACAAACAAAATATGAATGATTACATGTCGTTTTAGTAAAGTCATAAAAACCTTTAAAAATTAATAGTTTCGTATGTCTCTTGAATCAGTCTAGATTAGAGCTGGAACCCGGTTTTTAACTGGTGATGAAAATTTTTAATCATCACCGAAATCGACGATAAGAACCGGTTTTCACATTTTTGCGCAAGTCTCCGATCACTTTGGTCCATTTTCTATGAAACAAACGTTTCCAAACGTTTAGAAACATAGTAATTACGTTTTGCATCGTTTCGTATCGTTTTTTGTTTGTTTATAAGTGTAAATAATTGATGCTTCAGTCTTGAATGTTATGTGGATGATTGCACATTGATCAGTTAAGATTCTAAGATTTAATACTCCATCATGTCAAAGAAATCAAATGCTTGGTATCATTTCACTCGTAAGAATAAAGAAGAAACAGAGTTATGACATGTCACAAAGTTTTAAAGTGTTGTGGAGGTTCTACTTCAAGTTTATCATCCGACATGAAAAATATTCATGGCATAAACATCGACCAGATTAATCAGCCATTGAAGAAACAAAGAACAGTGGAAGAGTTTCTGCAAAAAAAAGTCCATAGAAGAGGAAATTCCGAAACTTGCGTGTGTAGATGGATTGAGTTTCCAATCAACTGCTAAAAGTGAATTCATTCAAGAAAGCCTAAGAAAGATAAAATACGACAAGCCTCATCCAACTTCCCATAATGGTGCCAGAAAAATGGTGCTTGGTTTTTATGAGAAAAAGAAACATGAATTGGTCAACTACTTCAAGAATCAGGTGAGACAAGGAATCCGCTATTCATTAACTATGGATGAGTATACATCTTTGCAAAACCAAAGATATATTAATATTAATGTTCATGATGAAAATCAACATTGGTCTCTTGGTCTCATGAAAATAAATGGTTCTCTCGATAGCACCAACACTATTGCAATCGTTATGAAAAGATTGGAAGACTTTGGCTTGGACCTAGATAAGCATATCGTGGGTTGCACCACCGACGGTGCCTCAGTAATGGTCAAATTTGGAAGAGAAATCGTACCTGATCACCAGCAATGCATTGCACATGCTATACATCTCGCGGTTTCGGATATCTTGTATTCAAAAACTGCTGAAAATTCAGTTGAAGGGGAACGTGACCCTACCCCTATAGATGAAGCCATCGAAGAAGATCAACATTCTGCACATGAGTTAAGTGAAGATGAGCGAAATTTTATGCACTGATACAATTTTTGAGTCCGACATAGATGACGTAATTGTTCTTCCAAAACTTCGAGAAGATTATTTAAAACTTTAAAAGTAATAAATAAGGTGAGAAAAATCTGCCGCATATTTCGAAAGTCTCCTTTGAAAAATGAGAGATTGCAGGATTTTATCAAAGATGAATTTAATGGAAAGGAAATGAAGCTTATCCTTGACTGTAGAACGAGGTGGAACAGTCTTTTGGCCATGATAGAAAGATTTTTGAGACTCAAAAATTGCATTCCAAAGGCCCTCAGAGTGATACGCTCAACAGAGACGATTTCAGATGAAGAATGGAATGCTCTAAAGAGCGTCCTTGACACGCTTCGTCCACTGGAAATTGTTTTGAAGGGACTCTGTTCCGAAGATGCAAATTTGCTCAAAGCTGAATCTTCCATGAAGTTCATTTTGGATAAATCTGAAAGCAGAAACAATCCTTTAGCTTTTGAGCTACGTCAGTGTCTCATTGATCGCTACTCATCGAGAAGACAAAAAGAAGCTGTCGCCTTGCTGAGTTTTCTCCACAATCCCGAGGTCTTGAAAAATGAATCATCAGCACCGTTCCTCTTTCCTTCAAGAAAAGCACTTAAGAAGTATGCGGATCATACATTTAAGAGGCTTTTTCCAAAAACTTGCCAGATTTCAGAAACAGACGACCAAGTCCAATCAATTGCTTCGAAACTCGAAGATTCACAATGCAGCTCAGGTTGTGACGTAAATGATGAGGATCAACTTAAGAACGAGTACATGTGTGTGATGAACAAACTGAAAATGAAACCCAAGAAAGATTCTTCTGAGACCTTTGACATAAACATTGAATTCAAATATTTTGAAGCTACTTTGAATAGAAGCGAAAATTTGGATCGAATGTACGAGGCGTTGCTTACAATAAAAGCCACCAACGTAGAGTCCGAGAGAGTGTTTTCAGCTGCTGGTTTATTCATCACAAAGATTCGATCAAGAATGTCAGATCAGACACTTAATGCTCTGTTTTCTCAAGTGTTATTTCAAAAATCAAGTTCGATAATAAACTTTTTAATTCAAATGTTACACACACTTGATTGAATCAATTAAAACTTTATTTCTGTTTAATATTTTGATCATTTACGTCCCTAAAAAGCACACAGAATCCCATCGGTGAAAACCGGTAAAAACCGGCTTTAAGAATATAGCGACGGTGAAAACCGGTTTTACACTTTTCGGTTATTTTCCATCCCTAGTCTAGATGTGGAGGATATATCTCAAAACAGTTTGGGCGTATGTTCTTCGTGTCTCGTTCATATATCTTTTAAATGAGAGTTAGGAATTTATATTTTCAATCCCTCTTTAGGTTTACTCTCGTTTAATTATTAAGAACTTGAGGTCCATAATAATGAGTGAGGTGGACCAGAAACTGGCACAGAGCTTTGGCCAGACGAACGCTAACTCCTGGATTATTATTATTATTATTATTATTATTATTATTATTATTATTAACCCATTCCATCGGAAATCGAACCCCCGACCTCTATGTCTTCGTTCATAGAGAAACGGTGTTATCCACTGATCTAAAGGCGTTGGCTTTGAAGTTCATGGCCGTTTTTTCGATTCCAATTGATTACAGTGAAAATTTTTGGGGGGGCGTGGATTTTTTGGGCCTTGAGGAAGATTGGTTAATATTTTAACTATATGTTGGTAAATACTTACTACATACTGATAGGAAAATTATACCTTCTCAAAATGTTAAGATTAGTTGTTAACTATATGCTAAAAAGTGTTGGTAAATTAGGGCCAGCGTTAAGTAGGGTGCCTCCTTATTTCTCTCTCCTTTCTTTCTCCACTATCACTATTTTATCTATCTATCTATCTATCTATCTATCTATCTATCTATCTATATATATATATATATATATATATATATATATATGGATTGAACTCAGAATGGTCCCCTGAGGTCTTTCATGATACACACAACTCTGCATGGAACAAGGAACTCTTCTGGGAAAATGTCCGAATATGTCCAAATATGTTCGATCCAGCTTTGGAACAGGATCTAGCTGTCCCAAAGCTGGATCCTATCTGCTTTGCATATAGCTGGTGAGGGAAACTATATATTTGGGGCCTCGTTGCGAGTGACCCGTTGCCCACGTCGGGCTAACATCATGAAAAAGAAAAAACTATAGTGTTTGTCATTTACCATTACTTATTCGGACTATATGGATTCATTTTCCCAGAAGAGTTCCTTGTTCCATGCACGGTCTGTATATATATATAATATATATATATATATATATATATATATATATATATATATATATATATATATATGAAAAATTATTTCACGAAAGTGACACGTGAAAAGTATTTATGATGAATAAAAACCACGAAGGAAAAAAGAAACACAAAGGGGTGCTCAAGCACTTTCGTCTAATGACATCCTCAGGAACACTGGAGTGAAAGGACAGATCAAGGCAATATATAGGTTACAAAAATAAACATACATACATACATATTCACATATATATACATATAATTATATATATATATATATATATACATATATACATATATATAGTAAGCATAGAAAAAAATTGTGGGAGGAGCCAACATTTATATGGTCACAGAAGAATAAAGAAATAAAATAAATATATATATAAATTGAGAAAAAATTAATTACAAAATAGTGCCTTAGTGATATATGTCACAGCCTAAATAATCATAAAGAAATAAACAGGCAAATAAAAAAAAAAAAAACCATAAATATACATACATACATATATATATATATATATATACATATATATATATATATATATATAAAGACACTTTTAGCACTTTGGCCAACCTTCAATATAAATTCAAATGGCTTTTTTATGGAACAGGTCACAAAAGAATAAAGAAATAAAAATAAATATAAATATTGTAAGTGGAGTCTACCAATTCAAGCTCAAGAGGGAAGTTTTACAATCGATTTAATAGATGCTGCCAAATTGCTATATATGTCAAAAAAAAAAAGAAAAAAAAAAAAAAAAAAAAAAATTAATTATTAAAAAAAAATAAAAAATAAAAAATAATAATAATAAATTGAAAGATAAATTTTAAGAGAGGCACACCAATTTATAAGGGAACAATTACCACATATGCATATTATAGTCACAAACGAATAAAAAAGTACAAGTAAATATAAATTGGAAAACAAAATGATGCCTAGATGATATATAAAGAACAAAAAATAATATACAACATATATACGGTATATATACGAAATATAAACGCAATATATACAGAATATATATATATATATATATATATGCATAAGGGAAAAAAATTACCAAATTTGTTTTTATAATTATTGTCTGAGAAAACGGTAGGTCGCAAAAGAATAAAGAAATAAAAATAAATATAAATTGAAAAAATTACAAATAATACACGTACACATGTATACCCACATATATATATATATATATATATATATATATATATATATATATATATAATAGAATCAAATTCCTATTCCTTTCACTCTGGTTCTTTCTCTTATTGTCTCTTTGTTGAGGGGAAACTATCTGTAAGAGAGTAGATAAATGAAAAAAGGGGAAGTTGAAGGTAGAACGCAAGAAAAGAACGAACTTTTTGCATCACCGTTTTGATCTAGTTAAAACCATTAAGGAATTCATTAAACTTGGACGCTTGAAAATGTTATATATTATATATATCAGGGGCGACGCCAGGCTTTTGATACTTGTTTCACTGTGATATGTATTATGCATGATAATTAGAATATTTTTAACTGGCATAAATTTAGGAAAAAAAACATCGCCTTACCTTATTTATTTATACATGAACTCCAATCTATTAATTAGGCTATTAATTAGTTCTTTCACCAAATTTTTCCCTGAAGTAAATTAATTTTTAAATGTTAAGTAACTTGGCCAATTATTTTCCACCCAACCCACCTTATAAAGTATATAATATGTATATTATTGAAAACAAGATTAAGTTTAAAAAAAAAAGACATTTGGCAATTCAGCGCAGCATTTTGGACATTTGGCACCGCAGCAAGTCGTCAGGCAGAAATGAAATTGCCTGATTGACTTCAAACATTAAAAACTTGGTTATTCGATGGATACAAAGTAGGGTTGCCACACGTCACGTCGCGCATTCTGCTGGACAGTCCCGCATTTAATCCAAAAATCTCGCGTCAAAATCAAGCGTTCAAAATGTCTCGCCAAAAATATTTTTTAAGCAAATTTTTTAGGGATGAATTGATTTAGAATTTCAATATTATGTATAATAATTTCAATTTATTCACGATGTTTAATTGTTAAATATTATTGTATAAAATTTTTCTAATTTTGTTTGTTGTAACCAATGAAGAAATCTAGTTTCAATTTGAAAAAAAATTTGGTCTTGAAAAATAACTTCAAAATTTTTTTTTATCCTGCATGGCCATTTGAAAAATCTGGCAACCCTAATACGAAGTAATAAATCAATTAAAATACTAATTAACTTTACGTACAGTGAATATTCAAATGACTTTATAACATTATAAATAAATCATAAGATTTACATCATAACATGTTTCAAAAAGAGACGTCAGGCTTAAAATTATTTGCCTGACTAGACGTGGAATTGGGAATTATGCATTTTTATGCGAGTTGTAAGGCTTTGTTATTTGAGAAGATGCGTAATAATAATAAAGCAATAATTAACTTCATGTACAGTCACAGTGTATATGCAAATAGCTATATAACCTTATTTATAAATCCTAACATGGTCATTATAACATGTTTTATAAAGTAAAGATATCTCACTCAAAATTTTCAGCCACATATCTTCCCTCTCTTCCCGCGTCTCTCTCCCCACCTTCACTGGGGAAATGGGGTTTTGATGATAGATGGATGGATGGAAATGTTTAGCCTGACAACTTGACAAGAGATGGGATTGTGTATTGTTAGTTTTTTATGTCAGTGTTTTTAAGTCTCCAGCAGGACAAATAACAGGTCAGGCTCAGCCTGACCTGTCTGACCCCCCTCCGTCGGTATTGATTTTTTTTTCTTTCAACCTTTCAAATGTTCCGTGTGATGATTCCTCATTTCACAAAGGTCAAGCTTGTCGCCCCTCCTCTCGAGTTGGCCTGGTCAAGTGGAGAGTTGGTTTCTTGTACTCTCCACTTCATATAGTCAAGTGTGTGTGTGTGTGTGTATATATATATATATATATATATATATATATATATATATAATATATATATATATAAATATATATTCGTATATTTAATAATAATAATAATAATAATGAAACATTTTAACTTGTATTTCAACTACTTTGTCACCTATACTAAAAGACACCAGATATAACGTTGACTTAAAAACCTTCATTTTTATTATATTTTTAAAATACATCTCGTTTACAAATATTTTTATTTTTTTTCAATATATTTTATGTATTTTGATATTTTTACGATGCTTTTATTTTACATAGTCTTATTTTCAACAAGTATATATACACATCTTGGTTAACTTTGGTTTAGTTATGTCTGTTTTCTCTTTGTATCAGTTGCTCGGAGTCACTTGCACCGGACCTAAACTATATATATATATATATATATATATATATCACTGGCGACGGAGGGGGTCAGGCAGCTCAGGCTCAGCCTGACCTGTTATTTCTCCTGCCAGGGACTTAAAAAACTAACATAAAAAACTAACGGATCACCTGAAGATCAGGGCCACCAGCCTTCGTTAGTCAGCCTTATAAGGCTAATTAACGAACATATCACGACTTAACCTAACCAGTCGCCAAGGGCGTACAGTTGACCTAACGATTGGTTAGGTTAAATCTTGATGTTTTCGTTAGTTAGCCTTATAAGGCTAACTAAAGAAGGCTGGGGGCCCTGATCTTCAGGTGATCCAAACTAACAATACACAATCCCATCTCTTGTGAAGTTGTCAGGCTAAAAATTTCCATCCATCTATCTATCATCTAAACCCCATTTCCCCAGTGAGGGTGGAGAGAGAGACGGAGGAAGAGAGGGAAGATATGTGGCTAAAAATTTTGAGTGAGATATCTTTACTTTAAAAAACATGTTATAATGACCATGTTAGGATTTATAAATAAGGTTATATACTGTAGCTATTTGCATATACACTGTGACTGTACATGAAGTTAATTATTGCTTTATTATTATTTTGCATCTTCTCAAATAACAAAGCCTTACAACTCGCATAAAAATGTCGAATTCCACGTCTTGTCAGGCAAACAATTTTAAGCCTGACGTCTCTCTTTGAAACATGTTATGATGTAAACCTTATGATTTATTTATAATATTATAAAGTCATTGGATATTCACTATACGTAAAGTTAATTAGTATTTTAATTGATTTATTACTTTGTATCCATCGAATAACCAAGTTTTTAATGTTCGAAGTCATGCAAATTCCCATCTGCCTGACGACTTGCTGCTGTCCCAAATGTCCGAAATGCTGCTCTGAATTGCCAAATGTCTTTTTTTTTTTAAACTTAATCTTGTTTTCAATAATATGCATATTATATACTTTATAAGGTGGGTTGGGTGGAAAATAATTGTCCAACTTACTTAACATTTAAATATTAATTTACTTCAAGGAAAAATTTGGTGAAAGAACTAATTAATAACCTAATTAATAGATTGGAGTTCATGTATAAATAAATAAGGCAAGGCGATGTTTTTTTTCCTAAATTTATGCCAGTTAAAAATATTCTAATTATCATACATAATACATATCACAGTGAAACAAGTATCAAATTATATATATACATATATACTGTATATATGCTTGAAAGGTTTGAGCCTGCGTATCCACAAAAGCCTGGCGTCGGCCCCTGAATTATATATATATATATATATTTTTTTTTGCAGTTTATGTGATCGTATGGTGTGGTGTGTGTGGTTGTGTGTGGTGTGTGTGTGTGTGTGTTCGAGTAATTTATGAATGAATATTTCATACAAGTTATTGATGGATTTTTCTATGCGGGCATTTTTTAATATTGTAATAAGGTACCCATTATATACAGGGTGTCCCATAAGACCGGTCTCATAGGAAAATTTATTTTAAATTAAATTTACAAAAGTAATACATCAGAACTAAAACAAATTGTCAAATTTGAATCTTGCTTTGAGACCACTTTTTATTGTTGCAGGTAGAATAACACGCAATGGCTAATATGGAAGTGAGTTACATTTGTGAGGAAAAGGCCTCCGGAGGCATTTTCCTATGAGACCGGACTTATGTGACACCTGTGTATATATATATATATATATATATATATATATATATATATATATATGATGAATAAAACCACGAAGGAAAGGAAACACAGAGTGGTGCTCAAGCGCTTTCGTTTAATGACATCCTCAGGAACACTGAAGTACATAAAGAGTTCAAGACTATATATAGGTTACAAAAAAAATATATATATATATATATATATATACACATTTCAACTGCAAAAAACACGCAATATAATTAACGTAAAGAACGACGCTTGTGTAGGAGAACATTCCGCGCAAGATGAGGAGGGTGAACGAACAAATGAAAAAATGAGGTAACCACCCGGGAATCGAACCCGGGATCTTCCGATTGCCGGTCAGATATGATAACCACTGTAATGGTTATCATATCTGACCGGCAATCGGAAGATCCCGGGTTCGATTCCCGGGTGGTTACCTCATTTTTTCATTTGTTTCGTTCTCTCGCTCTCATCTTGCGCGGAATATTCTCCTATACAAGCGTCGTTCTTTACGTTAAGTATACTGCATGTTTGCAGTTTATATATATATATATATATATATATATATATATATATATATATAGTAAAAATAGAAATAAAAATTGTGGGAGGAGCATACACATTTGTGAGGAAAACTACCAATTTTAGCACTTTGCCCGAATTCAACACAAGCTCAAATGGATTGTTTACAACCAATTTTGTAGATAATGCCTAAATGATATATAGGTCACAAAAAAATAAAAATAAAAATAAAGAAATAAAAATAAAAATAAATTGAAAAATAAAAATTGTAAGAGGAGGATAAAAATTTATAAGGAAAGAATTACCAAAGGTTTAGCGCTCTGCCCTTCTTGTTTAAATCCGTTCTGAACGAATTCAAAACAACGGGATCGAGTTGAAAAAGACCTTTGCTCATGTTAAAGTTATTTGTAAGTTGAATAATAGCAGACTCAAGAATATTTCTATTAGCAATGTTGCTGGAGTGAAACAAAACTGAAGCAGTTTTGACGTTTGTTCATTGTTTACAAAAGTGCCGATTGACGATATGCTTGACTTTCTCGCCCGAGAATTACACAAGTACGACCTGCCACTACCTGCACACATCGTTTTGGAACTTATTAAGCTTTGCATCAAAGACTGTAAATTCACTTTCAATAGCGAGCATTATTAACAGGTTTTTGGGATGGCCATGGGAACCCCTTGTCGCCCCTCCTCTCCAATATTAATATGGAGTTTTTCGAAATTACTTACATTCCGAGAATCCTGGGGGTTGGCATCCCAATCCCATGGTTGCGGTACGTCGACGATATTTTGTGTATCTGGCCCATGAATCGTGACCTGGATGACTTCCTCCTTCAGTTAAATGATCAAGTCCCCTCCATTAAGTTTACGTTAGAAATGGAACAAGACAATTCAATCCCGTTTTTGGATGTGCGTGTACATAGGGAAAGCCCAGGTTTTAAGTTTAGTATCTATCGGAAAAGAACAAACAATTTGTCCTACGTACACTTTTACTCTGGACATGACACCCCCATCAAGAAGGCCATATTTTCTTCAATGTTTCTCCGCGCTCTTAGGATCGCCTGTCCGGAATATATCGATGCCGAATTGGAAAAAATCAACGGTATTGGAAGTGATCTGTGCTATCCACCTGCGTTTATGGAATCTTGTCTTAACAAGGCAAAACGAACCTTCTATCGTGTGAATAATAACACTCGCACTTTGTCAAAGAATTTTTTAGTACTTCCATTTTTCCCAGGTTTTTTAGGCATTGCTAATGTACTTAAACTTTTGGATATTAATGTAGTATTTTCATATAACAATATTGTGAAAAATATCATAGTAAAAAATAGCCCTACCAATAATTCAGGTATTACCTATAAAATTGGGTGTAAACAATGTGATTCCCTTTACGTTGGTCAGACGGGAAAGGATTTGCACACGCGTGTAAAACTATCAATATTCCGTTACAACGGGACAGTCGTCCAGTGCCCTTTTTGTCCATTTGTCAGAATTATCCCATTGTATTGATTGGAATAATGCTTCAGTTTTGTTTCACTCTATCAACATTGTTAATAGAAATATTCTTGAGTCTGCTATTATTCAACTTACAAATAACTTTAACATGAGCAAAGGTCTTTTTCAACTCGATCCCGTTGTTTTGAATTCGTTCAGAACGGATTTAAACAAGAAGGGCAGAGCGCTAAACCTTTGGTAATTCTTCCCTTATAAATTTTTATGCTCCTCTTACAATTTTTATTTTTCAATTTATTTTTATTTTTATTTCATTTTTATTTTTATTTTTTTTGTGACCTATATATCATTTAGGCATTATCTATAAAATTGGTTGTAAACAATCCATTTGAGCTTGTGTTGAATTCGGGCAAAGTGTAAAATTGGTAGTTTTCCTCACAAATGTGTATGCTCCTCCCACAATTTTTATTTCTATTTTTACTATATATATATATATATATTTTTTTTGGTAACCTCTATGTAGTCTTGAACTCTTTATGTACTTCAGTGTTCTTGAGGATGTCATTAGACGAAAGCGCTTGAGCACCACTCTGTGTTTCCTTTCCTTCGTGGTTTTATTCATCATAAATATTTTTCACGTGTTACTTTCGTGAAATAATTTATATATATATATATATATATATATATATATGCTGAAAATTTGTAAATTTACATAAAGTTGTTGTCAAGGAAGGAGGGGCCAAGGGCGAATTAAGAATTAATTAATATATTAGAAGTTATGATACTTATAGTGGGATATTAATTAACACTAAATTCCTTTAGTAAGTTTGTAATTAGATTTTAATAAGTACATTATTTGAATTCGATACTTGGCAAAATTTTATCATGAATGGTTATTTATCTGATTTGGGCATGGGCATGGGTATCTTAATTTTTAATGTAACTATATATATATATATATATATATATATATATATATATAGAAGAGAGGGAGAGAGAAAGAGATAATTAAAACTAGTTTTTATCATCTTGCTTTATGATCAGCTTTCTCCGCTCTGATTAACGGTGATTTGTAAAGGTTTTAATTGGACTATATAAACAAATATTTGTTAATAAACAAATGTTTATTAACGTACCAAGTCATTAATAGATGTTGACGAAGCCCCGTTGGCAAAGGAGAAGACTAGGTTGGGTATGTCTCGAATATAGATATGGCAAAAAAGTGAAGTAAAAATGAAAATAATATGAGAGAATGCGGAGGTAAAATATGACGTAATTAACATGAAGGGTTGTTACTAGCTAATTATTCAGATCCGTTGGTAATGACGGTTAATAAGTAAGGTTGCGTACAGTAAGTAATTCGCAGATATGAAGAGTAAGTTCTTTTTTTTTTTCATTCTTTACAGGAATATAAATAAAAAGATAGAATCACTTTCCATGTAGTTCAAGTGAAGATAGTGTGGTCAGCGCTTCACTCGTCCATGGTAAGTGTTGATTTATTATACGTTCGAAGTAAAGTGTTTACACGTTAATCCGAGTTCAATTTACGAGATTCCTGAGAACCAGAATTTAAGCGTTTACGAAGAGGTTAACGAAAGTAAATACACAACTTCGGTCATTTTCCATAGTTTTTGAATTAATAATAAAAAGTCAATAAATAATAACAGATTTATTGAATCAATATATTTAGAATCGTGTTGATTTACCCTTTCAAATATGTAAAGCTGACACAAACGTTTTCGCGCTCCATTGATAAGCTTCGCCATTTGTTCTGTTGACGACAATCGTCATGGTGTCTATTTACTTTTGTCAATTCTCTATACGAAGGACACGATTGAACTTTCCTTTTGAATAATAATAATAATAATAATAACATTTTTAATAATTACTCTTTTTAGGTAATGAAAAGAAATTAGCATATTACAGTAATTTAAAAAGAAAGAAACGAATAGCCATAGCTGATGTATAATGTAATTACTAATTTTTTCATATTGTTGTTTTTAACTTCTTTGATTTCATGCAAAACCAGGTTCGATTTATAATTTTGGCAGTTAAGCGGCATTAGGTCTGTTTGGTAGCTGCATGGGGGACCTTCATTTGCATCTAGATGATGTAGCGATCCGTGGTTTGGATCTCACGTAAAATTATAGGCACCCACCCCCACCCCCGCCCAGTCATATGACCTTAAATGTTGCGAAGGAGATTAAAAATCCTATCATTACACATTATAGACTATATATATATATATATATATATATATATATATATATATATTATATGTTACACATAGACCGTGTGTTAGAATTATGCCTAAACAAAACTCAAATTACGAAATCAAATTGCAAGCTTATAGCACTAAACTTACTTATAGCAAAGAAAATCCTAACACATAAATTTAACTAAAACCCTGGAAACCCTAAGTCTTAATAATGAAATATATAAACAAACCTTAAACCCTAACACGAAATAAATTAACAAATGCTAACTCTTAATATTGAAATCGAGTACTTACCACCTGCGTAGTTTTGAAAAACTTGTTAGTTATTCAAAGATCTAATTATTAAGAATGTTTATAATATCAAATCAAATTAACCTGAAATTGCTAAACTACAATTCCTATTATAACAAACCATTACCAAACTTTTAGTAATTACAACAAATTACAACAAAACTAAGAAAAAATAAAGAGATTCTTCTGAATCCTAAGTTTAAATTCTTAAACAACACCAAGAAAATTTTAAGATTGACTACCGAAGGCATATGCGCACAAACTACCCGTTCAACAGTGAAAAAAAAACCTAAAATTGAATCACGCGCTCCTGGGCAGAAAATTCTGGAATCGGAAGTCGTAATTCTACGTATACTTTCTTTAAGGGCGCGTTCGAACTTACTTTATTTTAAGGGCGCGTTTGAACAAACCTATTTTAGTTATTTTAATTTTAATACGTGCATGAAACAGAAACTCTTCTGGGGAAAATAAATCCACTATAGGTCGAATAAGTAATGGTAAATGAGAAATACTATAGTTTTGCTTGGCATATAGCAGGTGAGAGAAGCTACATTTTGGGGCCTCTTTGCGAGTGAGCCACTACCCCACGTTGGGTTAACATCATTAAAGAAAAACTATAGTATTTGTCATTTACCATTACTTAGTCGAACTATAGTGGATTTAATTTTCCCAGAAGAGTTTCTTGTTCAATGCACGGTCTGTGTGTAACATAAAAGATCTCAGGGGACCATTCTGAGTTCAAAACCATATGTGTATATATATATATATATATATATATATATATATATATATATATATATATATATATATATATATATATATATATATATATATATATATATATATAATACATAAGTGAGATAAATTATAAAACATTTTGTTAAAAAATTAGATAATTTTTTTTACACATGAAGGAGGGGCTAAGCACGAGGTTATTCCATTAAAGATATTAAATATATTAATAAAATATGATAAAATGCAGTAAATAAATAAATAAATACTCAAATAATAATGATTGTAAATGTTATAAGGGTTATTTCATATTAATAAAGGTCCGGAATTTAGTCATTTTGATTCATTTATCTTCATTTTTCAATGTTTTCTTCTTCGTTTTGATTTTGTAGAAGGCATTTCGCACTTCTTTTGAACAGTTTATTCAGCTGTTGCTCAAGTGTTACTCAAGTGCTAACACTTTCAAGTGTTATATATATACAGTATATATATATATATATATATATATATATATATATATATATAAAACACTTTCAAGTGTTTTATATATATATATATATATATATATAACCTTGGTTTTGCTTCCGCCCGAATGGTTCATTCTGACGAAGGTCAAGCTTGTCACTCCACCTTAGACCTACAGTTTAACGTGAAATCCGAACTACCCCCACCAGTATCCTAACGCCTTCACCACTAGGCTACCCAAGGTAACCATTTATCTACCAAACAATTTCTTTATATTGTTGAAAGATGAACAGCTGGGTTTTGCTGCGCGGCACCTGCCATCACCGGGTCTCGATTCTGGGGCCGACGGATTCGGAGTCAGCGACGCTAATGCCTACACAACCGAGTCGAATTTATATATACCTTTTAACCTTTCAAATGTTCCGTGCGATGATTCCTCATTTCACGAAGGTCAAGCTTGTGGCCCCTCCTCTATATATATATATAATATATATATATATATATAATTATATATATATATATATATATATATATATATATATATATATATATATATTCTCAACGAATAATTTGATTGAACCAAACTACCTTACAACACAGTAAAAAAGATTAAATCTGCTGATACAACCACGCAACCACATACATGAATTTCATGCGATATATATATACCTCAACCACCTGAGAAATAAAAAGAGGAAATACATAAATCTTCGAAGAATAATAGCAGAGGATCATATACCATTAAAGGAATGGTTAAATAAAGACTATGGCTAACCGCTAGAGGATACATTATCAAAATGCCATCAAGGTGTAAAATGAATGTTACACCTCGTATTACAGACCCTCAATATATATATATATTTTTCTGTATCCACCCGAAGAGGATGCCAGTGGGCATCGAAACTGTTGTGGAAATAAACTCTGTCTATTAGAGTGGGTTTTTATTATCATATTTTGACCTTCACGTAGAAAAGTGAAGTTTTTTGCATTTATAATATCAATATGACTGTAGTATTCAGCATGACGGCAGTATGACTGCAGTATAGAAGTATGACTGTCACTTTTCAGATGATAATGTGACGCCATGCTGTTATTGTGCCATCATACTGCCTTCATACTATGAATTCCAATAATGACATCAGTATGCTACCATTATGACTCCGTATCACGTAGTGTGACTGAAATGTAACGTCAGTATGACTATAATTTGTTATAAGGTAACGGGAAGCCATGCTGACGTAATTTGAATTAGATTGTAATTAAAGTAAACTGGTCAATAATGGACCAAAATTTACTACCTCCATCACGAAGTGTTCAATTTATTTTTAAGAATCATTTACCTCAATTACACACACACATACACACATTATCTCTCTCTCTCTCTCTCTCTCTCTCTCTCTCTATATATATATATATAATATATATATATATATGCAAATCCAGAAGGAAAAAGAAAAATTATTCCAAGGCTTTCGCGTATTCAGAAGTACACCCAGTACACCTTTTTCCTTGTGGGTTTGCATCATTCATTCATTTCACGTGTTTAATTGTGAAATTCATCATATATATATATATATATATATATATATATATATATATATATATATATATATATATATATAAAACACTACAAAAAACTTGACATGAACGCCACGATTTAGACAGTAAAATGACGTCATGCTGGGCACTTGTTTTAGTGTGTGCTGAGGTACAGAAATGCACGAAAGTACTGGAAATAATTTTCTCCTTTTCACTGCAGGTGTATGTAATTAAAAACTTTCACGTGCTTAATTGCAAGCTTCTTTTCATATATATATATATATATATATATATATATATATATATATGTGTGTGTGTGTGTGTGTGTGTGTGTGTGTGTGTGTGTGTGTGTGTTTTCTCCTGCAAATAAGAAGGGATTAATTTTCTCCTATTTTGTCTGGCAAGCTTCGTGCTTTCAAGCGGGTTTCCAGATAAAGATAAATGCAGTGGTTTGGATATTTATGAGGGCGCTTATTCAGGTTGAGATTATAATATTTCATTGTAGTACTAAACAACAACAACAACAACAACAAAAACAGCATCTTAAATACATTTTACTCCCGAATTAAGTCTTCATTCGTGAAAAATACCTTTTTTTTTAAGTATTCCTAAAGTCTATTGTTGTACTAAAATACCTAAATAATAGCATATTTTGAAAATGGCGCTTTTCTCAAAAATTGCTTTTAAAACGTCCTTCTTAGAGGAAGTAATTTCCTTATAATATACTTCTTTAGTCCTTTATTTTATTTAAAATTTTTATTCAAATTATTTTTAGAAAAATCTTTGTTTCTAAAGATCTGTAAGAAATGTAAGCAAAAGCTCTGTGAGACCTTTCTTACTCAAAAAGTCGACTGCTAAATAACTTTTTTTTACTCCTTTCAAGCAAGCATAACTTTAAATTTCTAAATCTCTCTCTCTCTCTCTCTCTCTCTCTCTCTCTCTCTCTCTCTCTCTCTCTCTCTCCCCCCATATATATATATATATATATATATATTAGGGTGATTCAAATATGGAGGTAAAAAATTTTTTTTTATATTTTAATGTGTTCAACCCTTTAAATGGTTCATTTCAGCATAAAACCAACTATCCTAAAATATTTTAGCAAATTTTTAATTTTTAGGGGTTGCTACCAGCAATTAAAAATTGACAGAACGACTCAAATTGTCAAATTTTTCCACACCACCCAGGGGGTACAGTACAAGGCGCATTGCTTTTTTTTAATGTGGAAAGCTCCCCCGTAGGTCCTACCATAACCACAAGCATGCATAATTAAACTAGCATGATATTTGAGACATTAGCTGTCCTTACTTCATCAATGTTTCTTTCTCTCTATCAGGGTAAACAGCCCTGTAGTTTTTCAATACTTGTAGCAAGAATTGTTTTTGATCTTCGTCATGTGTTAGTATTTTATTATATTCATCCATTAATTTTACTCCTCTTTCCGCTATATCATTCACGACTTTCCACTGTTTGATAGATTTCTTAGCGGAGTTATACTCTTCATCATTATGCCATTCTTTAGCATCTTTGAGTAAAAATTTTGAACTAAATTCTGTTATTGTAAAGAATCTTTGAGTATTTGATGACAAAATCTTCTAATTTCTTCGTTGGAATAAGTGCAGGATCTAGAAAAGCCCGTTTTGCAGGAAGAGTTTCTGTTGTATTTTGCAAGGCCTTTACAATTTTGTTTTTCGTTTCAGTAGGCACTTCATCATCATAAAAGGCCAAGGCTACCAGTTCTGATAGGTACCAGAGGTGACCTAACAGTTTTTTAGCAACAAATGCAATTGTGTCATTTATTTGTTTGTAGACTACAAGATTCTGTAATAATTCCAGAGCAAGACGAGGAGCGCAAGATGGCACAGGAGCTGTAAACCATGCCTTTACATATAACCGAGTAGCAAATAGACAGATGTCTTTTAGTCCTTTTTGTCTTTTACTGAAATTTTGAACTAAGATTTGAACATAAAAATTTTTAATGAATATGTAATTTTGGCCATCCACCTAGCCCGATGAAGTCCCGCTGGATGTTCAAATTTGATTCCACCTTTTGGTTCACCTCCCAAAAAAATAATTGTTAACTGCAATAGTTGTAGGTAATCGTCTCTTGGTTGGAATGTATCTAGTTGATTTGTTGCAAATATAATTATGTTATCTTTGATGTCATGAATATTTTCATAGATATCTGGATCTGATAATGCTGTTTCGTAGTCCTCCTTATTAATGCTTGACCATTTTTCTCTGAACTTCTTAAAAAGGACTATATCTGGGCCAGAAGATGGTGATAAAGACTTTGAAACAACAGCTTCCAGCATAATTTCAAATATATGGTGTCGACATGCCAGCCACAATAAATCGTTGTCGAATTTTTGTTCTAGAAGAATAGCTGCACCATTTCTAGGACCAGTATTGGCTGCCGTTGTATTGAAACACATGCATTTTATTTGTTCGCAGATGTCCCATTCAAGCGATGTCTGATTGTTTGCATTAAAAAGAGACGCATTTCTGTCACTCAATTTTGCAACATCAAGACTTCCTAATAATTTATCATCAAACAATTTTCTACGTTTGCCAACCTTACTTTTCCATGTTGAAGGTTGTGCAGCACAGAAACCAGATTCATCACTTTTACTCTCTTCTGATTCTGATGATGTACTGGTGAGTATGACAGCCTCTTCATTCTTCTTTCTTTTGATCTCTTCTTCTGCTTTCCTCTTTTCATAACGTTGTTGCTTTTCTGCTGCTCTTTGCTCTTTTTTAGCAACAGCCTTATCAATGGTACCCATTTTTCCATGACGTCCTTTCTCACGTTGCATTTTCAAGAATTTCTTATCATCATCTATTTTTATAAAGCTGCATAGCATTCTCATGAGCAATGTCAAATAAGTTTTCCAGTTTATCTTTCCATTTTTCTTCTTTATTATTTAAATTTTGTGATCTTTTCAATTTGTTTGCTTTGCTTTTCTTAAGCAGCTGTCATTCCTTCAGTATTCCTTGAATTTTATCTACTATATGTATTCTTTGTTTTGCTGGTATTCCTGCTTTTTTCCAAACTGCTAGCACATCATCTGCAGTAGAGCAGCATGATTCTCTAATGTCTTGCTTTTTAATATTTCTGTAGTGCATGAAGAGGGCCACCATTTCCTTCTCTGATGGTAATACGGATGTTTTTAGTACTGCAGAGGGCTGCCCAATTAGCCATACTTCAGTTTCTTTTCTTGTAGAACTTCTCCGAAATGAGCAACTGGGTGATGGTGAGTTAGGCTTAGCTTCCATAATCGATTAATTGGTATCAAAATTACGAGTTCCAAGCAACAATTAAAAGCAAGCTAGTATATAAACCATTAATTAAAAATTCTGAAATATAAACAATTAAACATAAAATCATAAGTTGCAAAAACAAACAAATTGAAAAAGAGGGAAACTTTGACGCCTGGTAGCACATAGTAAATTTTATTTAAAATTCACCAAATTTGGCATACACTACTTTTTTGTCATAGGGAACAAAAATACAGGTTGAACAATTAAAAAAAAAACTTTGATTTTTTTGAATCACCCTAATATATATAATATATATATATATATATATATATATATATATATCCAGGTGTTCTAAAATGACATACTAAACTTTTATATGTCTGTCGATCAGTAGTCGGACGTTGTGAATAATGTGTTCAAGTTAAAGGAAGACACTTTGAATATCTAAAATAAACAATTATTGTTGCTGTATTTGAAATAAAGTTGTTAAATATCGCCTAATTTTTGTTAAGATATTGCGTTCATATAAAAGTTTACCTGGTGATTTTAGAACACAAAAGTTTACTAGATAATTTTATAACACCCTGTATATAAATATATATATATTAGTGATGTACCGATTCCAAAATTTAGCCGATGCCGATTCCATGAAAAACTGCCGATACTGATGCCGATTCTTTGCCTATAGATTAAAAAATCATTTCCCTGCATAAATTTTACTAATACGAAAACTTTCCATATTCATATTTTCACATTTGAAATTTGTTTAAATGCTTTTCCTTAGCTCATTCCACAATATACAGCACCAGAATTTCTTACTCATATACTGTAACTAAAATGATGTTAAAAAGTTTTGTTACTCAGTAAAATGATAAAATAATTTTATTTTAATTTCATAAATTGAATACGAATATTTAAAGTAATTGTTTTTCTTTATTTTGAAGGTATTTCCTTTCTATCTTCAACAATGTAAACAACAACAAAATTTTTCATTAAAATTTCAAGTCCATGGTGGCCATTTTGAATTTAAAAAAAATTGATATATAATTTGGGTTTATAAATTGTTTAAAATATTTAAAATAAAGATACCATAATAAGATGGTTTAAAATATAAATTATAAAGTACAACTTAATGTAGAATTATTATTAATGTAGAGTAGAAAATTACAATAGTTTATAATATTTAGAGATTAGCTAGTTAAAGAAAATGTAAATTTATGGGCAACTTAACTTAAGTTTGGCTTTTTCGTGAATGTAAAATATTTTTATATAATTACACTTTGAAATGAGTATAAATTATCATAAATAGTGTTTTTTGACTGTTCAATTTTCTTTAAATATAGATTTTGTTTTGTAATAAAAAATTTAAAATGTCAAAGAATCGGTTAGAGAATCGGCTAAATTTGACCGATGCCCCTAAAAACGGCCGATTATGCCGGCCGATGCCGACTAATCGGTACATCACTAATACATATATATTATATATATATATATATATATGGGATGAATTTCACAATAAAACACGTGAAATGAATAAATGCTGCAAACCCACAAGGAAAAAGAAAAACGATTCTAAGGCCTTTCGTGTATTCAAAGCTACACCTCGTCAGGGAATGATTCCCTGACGAGGTGTAGCTTTGAATACACGAAAGGCCTTGGAATCGTTTTTCTTTTTCCTTGTGGGTTTGCAGCATATATATATATATATATATATATATATATATATATATATATATATATATACGCATTACAAAATTTCATTTTAAATTTTAAAAGTGCGTAACAATTTTTTTTTTTTTAAATAAATTGCTGTTCAAATGTATTTTAATAGAAGAGATAATTTCTTATTCCTGTAAAAAGAAGTTCGTGTGTAGAAGGTTCGAAACAACAGTTGCCAAAAACTTTTTTACGCACAGAATAGTAAATAGCTGGAATAGTTTGCCGGTAGAAGTAATTAGTAGTACGTCTATGAACATGTTTAAAAATCGATTAGACGCATATGTTGATAGATTGGGTATAGTTTAAGGTAGTAAAATTAAGGCTTTGTGGTGATAGATCCCACAGCTCAACACAAGTGTTGTGGGATATAGGGAGGCAGCATCTTGGGTTAGGGGATACTCTCTGTCCTTACACACCCCATTTAAAGAGATTCCTCTGCCGAGCGGTGCCCCCCATAGAACTGTGAGGTATTGGAAAACTCATGATCTTCACTTGCCCCACAAACACCTTTAAATGGGAGACCCAAAATGGGTGCACACACATTTCTACATTACTGTACACTGTACAGTCTTTACAGCCGCACCTACACTTTTCCTCCTAAGTGTATATACAGGGTGTACATAAAGTCAGGATCTACTTTTGTGAAGCACTTGGAAATTATATGGAATTCAATCATAAAATGATAAAGTGGTAACATTTATTAAATAATTAAGAGTAGGATTCGACGTGACGCCCATCAGTATCCCTGCACAGCTCAAATCGTTCCGCAGCATTTCTAAATACATTCTGGAGCATTTGCGGGGTTATGTTATCTGCAGCAGTTCGTATACGTGTACGTAAGTTTTCAAGACTCGTAATCTTCGTCTGATAGACGTGCGATTTGATAAAGCCCCATGCAAAGAAATCTAAAGGGGTTAAATCTGGATCTCGCTGGCCAAGGTCTGTTGCTTCCGCGTCCGATCCAGCGATTTGGAAAACGTCCATTTAGATAATCCTGAACAATTTTGGCATAGTGACAAGGAGCACCATCATGTTGATAGACGACGGTACTAACAATCCTATCCCCAATCAGCTGAGGTTCAAGGAATTGCTGCAACATGTCCAGATAAATAAGCCCCGTAACTGTGGCTTCAGCAAAGAAAAAAGGACCATAAACCTTAGATTTTGTTAAACCCATCCAGACATTAACTTTAGGTGAGTCTCTTTCCCAATTTTGGACGAAATCATTCGGTCTTTCATCTGCCCAAATTCGACAGTTATGGCGATTTACTTTTCCACACGTATGGAAAGTGGCTTCATCACTAAAGAGAATGTTGTCCATTAAATTATCACTCCAGATTTGTTCTACGAGATCAGCACACACAGCACTTCGTCGAGGGAAATCTTCATGTAAATCATGTAAAACCTGCAAATGATAGCTTTTCTTCTGCAAATTAACTTTCAGAATTTTGTGCACAGATGACGTCGGGAGGCCGAGTCTGTGTGATGCAGCACGAACGGACGTACGTGGCTCTTCAGTGATAATTCCGCGTACTGCATTCACTGTAAGATCTGACATACACGGTCGTCCTGATCTTGCTTCATCATTTACAGATCCCGTTCGTTTAAATTTGTTCACCAATTTTCGTATTGTCTTGTCTATTGGCCCCGGCTTATGAAATCTCCTTCTAAACTTCTCTCTGATGTCATTGTATTTCTTTCCCTCGATTCGCCAAATTACTATTGCCACACGCTCTTCTGTATTCATTCTAAGGGCTTCTGAAAAGAAAAATAGAAAAAAATAATTATTTCACAAAAATAGATCCTGACTTTATGTACACCCTGTATTGTAATTGTGTATATATTGTAATTGCAAGGTACTGGTAGTGATGGATACCGTAATGAAATTGACTGGATTCTTTGGATCTGATATATTTGCATGTCGGTTATAAATAGATATAGAGTGTAACATATTTGTGGATAGTAGTCTATTATGACTTGATCCTCTGGATCGAGAGATTCTATCTTTAGTTTTTAATTGATAATTATCAATTTAAAACTAATTAATTATAATTAATTAGTTTTAAATTGATAATTATTTAGTTTTGTAAAAATTGGTTGTTGCCAATGTACAGGCAGTTTTTACATAGTGGAGCCACCTCGATGGACAGAAGTGGCTCCTAGTGTGCCCACTATAAAAATTTATCATGTTCTTATGTTCTTGTGGTTCGGAACCCACGTAAAATTGTAGGTCCCCTCCGCCACCACGGAGGACATGCACAATACACAATTACGAACGCAGTTAGGTAGACCAGCCATGAGTGGATCCTAGGGTCTTTGTTGGTCTCAAACATTATAACATTATATATATATATACGAATACAAATTGAAAGTACTCGGAAGGATTTTTGTTTCATTTGCGGATTAAATTTATATTATAAATAATTCACGGATTTAATTATAAATTAAGATTATGATATATATATATATATATATATATATGTGTGTGATGTAAAATAACGCACTATCGCGACGAAGTTTGAAGAAGGAAACCAGATTACCAATTGAGAAGTGCTCGCGAGGAGTCGAAACTGTAGTGGTGTTGAGAAATAAAAATTTACGTCTTCCTGAAGAGTAGTTTCCGTCTTCATATATATATATATATATATATATATATATATATATATATATATATCAGGTCATCCCATAAGTAATGTCGTTTTTTAGATCGGAATTTGAAGGACAAAAAAAACTCAACTGAAACTTTTTAATCTAGTATATATTTTCCATCGGAATCAATGACACTCTGCCAACGTCCTACAAGCTTTTCAATGCCATGTTTATAAAATTCAGGCGGTTTTGAGGCAAAAAACATACAAAGACTGGTGTGCAGGTCATCCAAAGAAGTATACTGTTTCTCGTCAAGATAGTTTTGCAGACTCCTGAAGAGATGATAATCTGAAGGCGCAAGGTCTGGAGAATATGGAAGATGTGGAAGTTTTTCCCACCCAAGCTCCTCAATTTTTGCAGAAGTGATCCGAGCGGTATGAGGATGTGCGTTGTCGTGGTGGAACACGATTCCTTTCCGATTAACCAAAGAAGGTCTCTTTTCTTTTAGTGCAGTGTTCAATCGATCCAGTTGTTCACAGTAGACTTGAGCGGTGATTGTTTGGTTATGTGGTAAGGTTTCAAAGTGTATTACACCACCTTTATCCCACCAAACACTAAGCAACACCTTCCGAGGGTGAAAATTTGGTTTTGGCTGTGGTGTCGCTGGTTCTCCGGCACAAACCCACTGTCAACGGCGCTTAACATTCTGGTACAGCATCCACTTTTCATCACCAGTCACTAAATGGTGCAAAAACGGATCTTGGAGTTCACGGGAATAAAGAGTTGTGCTAATGTTTACCCGCACCCTCAGATTGTCGACCGACAATTCATGTGGCACCCATTTTCCTAACTTAGTCATTTTCCCGAGTTGTTGCAAATGTCGATGGATGGTGGACGGGGATGAATTGAGTTTCTGGGCCAATTCTTCGACAGTTGTTGAACAGTCTTCCTCAAGTGCGGCTAACAGCGGGTCATCATCAAACTCAGCAGGGCGTCCAGAGCGTGCTGCATCTGTCAAATAGCAGTCACCATTCCTAAACTTTTGAAACCATCTTTGACATTTCCTCACATGCAGAATATCGTTGCCATAAACGTCCTGAATGTTTCGCGTTGCTTCAGTAGCACTATTCCCTTTTTTGAACTCGTAAAGCATTATATGCCTGATATCCTCTTCTGATACCGCCATGTTTATGAGGGGTTCACATAAAGCAAAACACACGTCTTCACTGGTCAAGGTCTGTAAAGTATGTAGCGAAACACGATAGATCTCCTCTTAGATATAACCTTCAGAAAATTTATGCTTAAACCGAGTAGGACTAGTTTAAACTTAATCTATCGTAAAAAACGACATTACTTATGGGATGACCTGATATATATACCGGGTGTCCGAGAATTATCTGTACAATTTTTGGCTGTTATTAAAAGTCAACCATGAAGTGTAGAAATTCCAGTGTTGTCCCATTTTACAGAGAATCTCATTAAGTTTTTTCTGATACCACGTTTTGACAAGTTTTTTAGGCGTCTAGGAGAATTTGTCTAAAACAATTCGTCTAAAATACAATTTGTCTAAATCAATTTGTCTAAAACAATTTGTCTAAAATAGTTTGTCTAAAATCAATTTGTCTAATAACAATTTGTCTAAAATACAATTTGTCTAAAAATAATTTGTCTAAAATACAATTTGTCTAAACAAACAATTTAATATAATATGGCATACAAATTGTTGCCTGATGTACAATGCTATTTATTACTTGCCACGCCCCATCTTAAAAGGTTACCTTTTGTGCGGAATAGTACAGTACATCGAAATAGTTTGTCTAAAATAGTTTGTCTAAAAATAATTTGTCTAAAATGCAATTTGACTAATAACTGAAGATAACTAGAAATGCATTTGTCTGCTTGATAAATTTGGAGTGAGGATGAAAAGATTGAAAATGGGTTGATTTTATTTCATAATATACCTAACCTAACCTAACCTAACCGGGTTATGGGTTCCGGGATAACTGATTTCGATGTACTATTCCGCACAAGAGGTAACCTTTTAAGATGGGGCGTGGCAAGTAATAAATAGCATTGTACATCAGGCAACAATTTGTATGCCATATTATATTAAATTGTTTGTTTAGACAAATTGTATTTTAGACAAATTATTTTTAGACAAATTGTATTTTAGACAAATTGTTATTAGACAAATTGATTTTAGACAAACTATTTTAGACAAATTGTTTTAGACAAATTGATTTAGACAAATTGTATTTTAGACGAATTGTTTTAGACAAACTCGCCTGATTCGGTTTTTTAGAAATGTACGCGGGTGACAGACATTGATGATTTAAAAGCAAGAATCACAGCTGCTATTGAGCGAATTGATGTGGATATGCTGCAGCGTACATGGCAACATTTGGAGTATCGATTGGATGTTTTGCGAATCACTAATGGTGCATATATCGAATGTTTGTAACAACGTTACTTTAATAAAAGAAACTTTTGAAAATACAGATTCTAAATAATCTTGTTTAAGAATTTTACGTGTGTTATCAAGAATTTTATTAAAAGATGAAATTGTACAGATAATGTTCGGACACACTGGAATTTCTAAAAAACTTGTCAAAACTTGGTAAAACTTAATGAGATTCTCTGTAAAATGGACAACACTGGAATTTCTACACTTCATGGTTGACTTTTAATAACAGCCAAAAATTGTACAGATAATTCTCGGACACCCTGTATATATATATATATATATATATATATATATATATATATATATATATATATTAATGAAAAAGAAATTAAGACAAAGCCTCATCGTCGTGGCTACGTCACAACACCGCTTTCCTTTAGATCAGCGACGTTAAGCGCGTTTAGTCTGTTCATTAGCTGAATGGCTGACCGTTTATCTACATTCAGATGATTTACCGACTCATTACCGTTCGGATACCACGTAAAGCTGTAGGTCCCCTCCATTACATGATCCTTGGCGGAACGGAGGTTAACAACCACAAATATTATTATTATTATTATTATTATTAGTGAAATCGTTTCGGATAGACTTGTTCCATTTTCAGTTCGAGCTTTAAGGTGAAATAAAATGATTTAAAATATGCAAATTGGATTCTAAAAAAGATATTATTTAGTTAAAAATAGTTGAGAATTTTTAATGTCCATTCGATGTTTGTTGAGATGTTTGTGAATGTCTGTGAATGTTTTTGAGATATTTGTGAACGTCTGTGAATGTTTCTGAGATGTTTGTGAATGTGTGTACATGTTTTTGAAGTGGATTTGCTATACTGTATATAAATGTGAAAGTCGCTCAACGTGAAGAAGGAATAAATGGGTGAGGATATAAATAGAATTCTTCCTCGTTTTGCAGTGTAGAGAGAGAGAGAGAGAAGAGAGAGAGAGAGAGGAAAACCACATCATAAAGAAAAAACTGATGATTGAAAACCAGTTTTTTTTTCTCTGCCATAAATATTAAAATCTTTCTTTTTTACGTGGTGGGTGATCCGTCATGGGAACTAAACTTAATTTCATAATGTCGACGTTTGACTTTAGGCAAGTACAGTATGTGGATTTCAAACTACATTTCACATTTTCAATGAAAATGACTGACCTAACCTTACCAAGCGTAACTTAACCTAACCTGACCTAATTTAAACTAGCTTTTTGATATTGAAATTGTGGAGACCGACTTTGTTCCACTACTCGGGTTGAACTATGTGCAAAAATAACTTCGTGACGCGGTATGAGTGAGTAGAGGGTACTCTTCAGTAACGCCTCAGGCGTTACAGTAATCGCGTTACAGTAACTCATCGCGTTACAGTAATCTATGCACAGTTTCGGAAAAGATTTCACCGAGGAATATTTTCTAAAAATCGTAAAAAATTACTAATTTTGTTATCACCACCAAAATAAAATATGCAAAGAAGGACTATTATAATGTTATAATGTTTCAGACCAACAAAGACCCTAGGATCCACTCATGGCTTGTCTACCTAACTGTGTTTGTAATTGTGTATTGCGCATGTCCTCCGTGGTGGCGGAGGTGACCTACAATTTTACGTGGGTTCCAAAGCACAAAAACCTTAATTTTAATGTAATCGACTTTTAAACATATTTATAGACGTGCTACTAATTACTTCTACCGACAAACTATTCCAGCTATTTACTGTTCTATGCGTAAAAAAGCTTTTGGTAACTACTGTCTCGAACCTTCTACTTGTCAGCTTACACCCGTTATTTCTAGTGCTACTATATTGTGATATTTCGAAAAAGCTATCGCTATTTACGTTATCGAACCCATTTATAATTTTAAAAACCTGGATTAGATCACCCCTTAGCCTCCTAGTCTCGAGTGTAGTCAATTTTAACTCCTTGATCCTATCCTCGTACGACTTTGACCGAAGCGACGGAATCATCTTAGTTGCTTGTCTTTGAACTCTTTCGATTTTGTCTATATCTTTGCGCATATGCAGATTCCAAAATTGGATCATGTACTCCAAATGGGGTCTAACTAATGATTTATAAAGCGGAACAATAATATCGCGCAATTTGTACTAAAAATTCCGAGCTATAAAACCTAGCACTTTGTTCGCCTTATTGACCGCTGCTGTACTTTGTTTCGCCACTTTTAAATCACCAATGACTATAACTCCTAAATCTTTTTCCTGTTCTACGCTTGCTAACACCTTCCATGACATACTGTACGCAAAATTACTGTTACGCGAACCTATATGTAAAATTTTGCACTTATCGACGTTAAATCTCATTTGTCCTGTGACTGACCAATCTACGATTTTATTCAGATCTTCCTAGATTTTACCTCTATCTTCGTCATTAACCGCCTTACCACCCAACTTCGTGCCCTCCGCAAACTTTGAAACTGTACTGACTAGGCCGACATCTAAATCGTTAATATATATATATAAGACTATATTACCAGTTACTAATTTTTATGGTTTTATAAAACTTTATATAAGAATATATTACCAATTACTAATTTTTTATGGTTTTAAAAAACCTTAAATATCTAGGCGAACTTTCTCCCAAAACTGAGCTAAAGCAGAACACACTTATATAAGTATTCTAGAAGCATTACATACTCCCCCCCCCCAAAAAAGGCACCATTTGGTGATCTTACATCCTCTCTCTCTCTCTCTCTCTCTCTCTCTCCGAAAAATGGCAAATGCCGTTTAACTTGGGTAAATGCAAGGTGATGCACATTGGCTACGCCAATCCCAAGTCGGACTATTCGATGTTGGGGAGTAATATCGAGGCGACTGATTTGGAAAAGGACTTGGGTGTGCTAATTAGCAGCGACCTTAAGTTTACGAAACAGTGCGTAGAGGTGGTAAAGAAAGCCCAGAAGCTGTTGGGTTATATCAGGAGGCAATTTCAGTTTCGGAACAAGGAGATTGTGCTCTCTCTGTACAATTCCCTGGTTCGGCCGCACCTGGAGTATGCTGTGCAGTTCTGGTCGCCCACCCTCAGGAAAGATATTGAGAGGCTAGAGCGAGTGCAGGCAAGGGCCACAAAGTTAATCCCTTCCGTTAGGCATATGGGTAGGCTGACCATACGTACCGTTTTGAACGGGACAGTACCGTTTTTTTTATGGGTTCTGTATGGGTTCTGTCACTGAAGAATAATTGTAAGCTCAATATGTTTATGTACTTACTTTTTCATGAATACAGAATATTACATAACCCCCGTCCCTTTTTTGCCATCCCAATGTCCCGTTTTTGTCTCAAGGAAATATGGTCAGCCTACATATGGGCTACAATCGACGCTTACGCGCCCTGAACTTGTTTTCGCTGGAAACTCGGAGGCTGCGCGGTCAACTCATCGAGGTTTTCAAGCTCTTACGCCGGTTCAACGATGTCGATTTTAGAAGCATGTTTAGTTTAAATGATAACCCAACTCGCAACAATGGTTGGAAGTTAGATTTGAAACGGTTTAGGACTAGTGTGTGTGGGAATTACTTTACGTATAAGATCTGTGACACGTGGAACAGGTTACCTTCAGAAGTTGTGAAGAGTTCCTCTGTGGATCAGTTCAAGAAAAGGTTAGACCAAATCTTGCACACTATTTGAGGGTGTAGAAAATTTTCCCTGGCACCCGTTGCCATTGGTACCTCCTTGGTATGGGCCGCAAGGCCTTTTGAGGTACTTCTTTTCCTTGTAGCTCCTTGTAACTCTCTCTCTCTCTCTCTCTCTCTCTCTCCACTGCAAAACGAGGAAGAATTCTATTCATATCCTCTCACATTTATTCTTTATTCACATTGAGCGACTTTCACATTTATATATAACAGATCCACAGACATTCACAAACATCTCAACAAACATCGAATGAACATTAAAAATTCTCAACTATTTTCAACTAAATAATTAAATAAGTGAACCCTTTCATATATTTTGTACGTCAAAAACAATAAGGAAAAATAGTGACAAAAAATTTGTTGAAAAACTACAAAACTTTTTTAGAATCCAATTTGCATATTTTAAATCATTTTATTTCACCTTAAAGCTCGAAGTGAAGATGGAACAAGTCTATCCGAAACGTTGCCAAGTTTAAAAATGATGAAAACTTTAGGTTTGCCTTCTCAAAATTAAGTTTATGCTACGTAAGAACAAATATATATTATATATATATAAAGGCTTAAACTGATAGACAAATATACGAACAAACATTCAAAGAAAGGAAATTGTAAATACGCTTTTAAAAAGTAAACAGGTAAAAATAAAAAAAAGATTAAAAAAAAAAAGGTAAAATTGTTATCAAAGTTCAGGTATAAAGGTAAATGAGTATTAAATTAGCAGTGGCTGTACAGAGGGTTCACAAAACTAAATAGACATCTTGTTTTTTCATCATAGTTTTTGATTTGATGATAAAAGTCAATAAATAATAATAAATTTATTGAATCAATAGATTTAGAATCGTATTTCTTTCCCTTTTCCATTATGTAAAGGTGACACACACATTCTTGCAACCCATTAATGAGTTTTGCCATTTGTTCTTGAGGACAATCATCGCCGTGTCTATTTATTTTTGGCAACCCTCTTTACAGAAATATTAGTAAAATAATAAATATTCTGGGCCTTTTCCGAAATATGAACTGTTTCCTATTTCTTTGAAAATAGGAAAGTTAATGTAGATTTTAACGCAGATTTCAAAAATGTAAGTCGTGTTTTGGAGAAATTATTATTATAAAAGTTACACGGTGTTCTAGTTTACGTATAGTTACTATTTTAAAAGTTACATGGTGTACTAGTTTACCTATAGTTACTGTAGAAAAATCTTTTGCATGTATATATTGATTTGTCATATTGGCGACAGGAAAATAACGGTCGAAATCTATTCACACAAATACTTAGTGACATAAGCCAATATTACCAAAGAATACAATAACTCTTGTATTAGTTTTCAGTTGTATTGTTATAATTTTTGACCTAATACAAAATTACAATAACAAATATAACTTTTGAACCGCTCATTTCTCCAAACAAAGACTTACATTTTTTAAATCAGCGTACAAATCTACATTAAATATCTTATTTTCAAAAACATCGGAAACAGTCCAAATTTCCGAAAAGCTACAATATTATATTAACATTAAATATACAATAATATTGTTATATTGCTGAGTTGTTGATGATGATACTAAAAACAACAATAACGAAGATAAAAACAATATTATTACCATTGTTATTTTTAATAATGATGATAATTAAACAGATATATAACATCAATAATTAAATTGATAAATAATAGTAAACTATTTCGTTGAAGATTCAGCTTTATTAATTAATTGCTTTTAGGTTTTACGATTTTAACAGTTAAATTTAACTGAAATTGATCTCAGTCTTGTTTTCAACTAAAATTAAGTTTAACTTAAATTGATCCCCATCTTTTTTTTTCAGCTAAAATTAAATTTAAGGTTAAAAAAAAGGTAATCTCGTCTTTTCTTTCATCCAAAATTAAATTTAATTTAAATTGATCCCACCTTTTTTTCATCTAAAATTAAATTTAACTTGAATTTAATTTTAGGTGAAAAAAAAGGTGATCTCACCTTTTTTTTAACCCAAAATTAAATTTAACTTAAATTGATCCCACATTTTTTCATCTAAAATTAAATTTAACTTGAATTTAATTTTAGGTGAGAAAAAGGTGATCTCACCTTTTTTTTTTCACCTAAAATTAAATTTAACTTAAATTGATCCCACCTTTTCTCATCTAAAATTAAATTTAACTTGAATTTAATTTTAGGTGAGAAAAAGGTGATCTCACCTTTTTTTTTTTCACCTAAAATTAAATTTAACTAAGATCGAAAATTCTTTAAGACATAATTCAATTATATTTCTCTCCATGGATGATTTCTTGGACTATACCGACTAATTCTGCGGTCTTGTCTAGATAAATAGATAAACAGAGTAGTGGAGGTTTGTCCATTGATGTCCATTGATGTTGTTTGAGTGGAGATGATAATTCTTTAAGGGTTTGATTTACGTAGATTTTACTGCAGTCCTGATATGGATTTCTATTTACACACCCAAGTTGGTTTTCTTGAGAATTTTTTTTATTAGGATTTTGAGTATGGTTTTATTACAAAGAAAACCAAGTTGTATGTTCTTGAGGAGTTTAGGGACAGCTAGAAAGAAGGTTCTTATGACATGATAGAGACAACATACTCTTAATGGAGTATGGCTCTTAGTCTGCAGATTCTAAAACTTTTCTCCCTGATTGGAAACATTTATCAAGAAGTACCTTATGACACTTTAACTCTGTCCAATTTCGTAAATGGCACCGATTTTGTGGTCGAAAAATTGTAATCTAACTGTCCGTAGTGTTCAAGGATACATTCACGAAAATGCAGACCTTTTTATGGCTGTTTGAAGCAATAAACCTTTATTAGTTTTATAACTAACCTTTATTAGTTTAGTTAGGGTTTATTTCTTGGTTCCTTTTATATTATAAACTTTGAACTTAAAATATGTTTGTTTCCTATCCAGGAATGGCAAAATATTTTTTTTTTCACGTTCAATTGTGAATTTATGTTAAATTCAATTATTAATACCTTAAAACCAGATGTAATTAATTGATTAAGTTGGGATATTTAACAAAATAGTTATTAACTTATTGACTTATTTATTTATTTATATTTTCGTCTAATAATAATAATAATAATAATAATAATAATAATAATAATAATAATAATATTATTATTATTATTTTTATTATTAATATTATCAGCAATTCAACATTACTATTATTTGCTGTTATTATAACCTTTATTAGTTTAGTTATACTTTTGTGGGGCCATTGTTAATTTAGCTCATTACCTTTGTAGGTTAACTTCGATAACACTTTCATTTCTATTTTCATCAATTTTTACCTCTTAACCTTTCAGGAACCTTTTTTTTTCTTTTGAATACATTAAATATTTGATTGTTCACATATTTGTTTTTCATTTTAACATTTTTTAACGTATTTTCTGCTTTTCTTCAGATTTTGAAAATGTGCTGTTAAATAAACACCAAAGCGCTCGGTCGATAGTGGTTTTTTTATCCTTTTTCTTGTTCGTTTTTATTGCACATATTTCTTACATACTTTTTTTAATTTAGGAAAGAGGGGGCCAAGGGCAAGTGTCCGCAAAAAGGCCTCCCCACCCCCCAATGTATAAGGAAGAGAGAGAGAGAGAGACAAAATCAAGGTCTCTGAGGTTCACGATGCCTTTTTTTCATATAAATTTTGAAAAGATTGTGTAGTGTGTGTAAAATGGATGTATGTGTAATGAAGAATAGAGGGAGAAGTGTGTGTTTGAGAGCATAATGGACTGCTTACAGAGTAGATGAGACACGGAAAAAGATCAGCTAAGGAGGACAGTGACAGAAGAAACAGGAGTTCTAGCACTCCCTGTCTCCTGTCTAACGTCTTCCACCACCACCCCTGAGTACTTCCTTGGTTGATTGGTGTCTCTAATCTTCTCCTTAACATATATATATATATATATATATATATATATATATATATATATATATATATTGTGTGTGTGTGTGTGTGTGTGTGTGTGTGTGTATTTATAATATATATATAAAATTGTCTAAATATATAAAAACTTGTGTACATAAAAAAAAAGAGCGTAAAATAATTTTTGTATAAAATACAATTTAAAATTTCACAAAACTTAAAAACAGAAATAAAAATAAATAAAAATATTTTATTTTTTTTCAAAATTATGGAAAGAGGATGCAGGAGTCGTAAGCTCTTCATTCCTTCGTTACTGTTAACTTAAAGCCTTTGAAACACCTAACAAGACCCCTTTTCAAAGACGTCCTAAAAATATACACGTGAAGTCCTTAGATTTTAATAACTCTTCTTTTTTGGGTAAGAGTGAAGTGTGTGTGTGTGTGTGTGTGTGTGTGTGTGTGTGTGTGTGTGTGTGTGTATATGTATTATATACGTTATGTTTAAAATTATAATTATAATTACGAAAAAAATTGGTCACTAATACTCACCTTTTATCATCCAGTATAATTTTAAGCCTAACTTTTATGTGGTACTCATAAAAGGGTATTTGGCGACTTTCTACATTGAATTTTTAGAGTTACTTAATCGTTGAGATTCCTTGGAATGGCATTTTTAATACCTCAAGGGCATTTTTAATACCTCAACGGCGGCTTTAAAACCTTACAGATATAATTGCTCAACGACTCCTACGGGCAATTATGGCATCAGCGATTCTCTCGCCCATAGAAATTTCCTGTCAATTCCCTATAATAGGGGAATAAGACCCAAATCCTCCGAAAATGGCAAAAGACTAAAGTTCTTCTCAAAAGTGCCTCGTTACAATTACTATATAGTTTTAACTTCCATTTTATAGTGTGAGAAAGAAGTCAAGAGGCTGACGGGATTCTAGACACGTTTTGAAGTGTACTCACGAGCGATTCACGGTTGAAATATTAATTTAATAATGAGGTTTATGGCTATTAAAAGAATACAGTGGAATGGGAGAGATTACGCGGGATCCCTGTATGTATTTTTGTGTATGATGGTGCGTACGTTAAATTCTCTGTATTAATAATATGTATTACGATATGTATTCGCTCGTGTATATGTATCAGTAAAGTTCAGCATAATATAAATAAAGGAATAGAAGCGCGATAAGATATCCATATCTTGTCGCGAGTTTGGTCCCTCAATTCAGCTTTTCGATAGTGAGAATAATGATCATAGAAATAAAAAGGTGTAGTCAAAAAACTTTGCCGATGATGATGATGCTGAACTTTATGGACACCCTGTTCATCAGTTATGAACTAAATTATATGCGTAAGTTGTAATGAGAGACTCGAGATTCACGGAAAATGCTACTTTAAGATGTAGAAACAACCTCTTAATGAAATTCATATAAGATTTGGAAAGTACATTATACAGCCGAGAAACAACATTTGTTCCGTGTTATAAACTTACCTAATAGGCCGAAACGAGAATAATAAATAGCGACAACAGTATTCGAGTGAGTATTGACCGTATAACTACGTACCGAAAGGCGAACATTTGGAATGCCATACACCTCGGTGAGAGTTTTCGTAAGGTACTTAAAGGGTGACATAATGGGATTTCTTATAGTTATTCCCCGCTGTTCACAGTTTAAATGTTAATAAGAAAAGTTTAAAAGTTAATAATGGAGAACAGGATGTCTGCAAAGACTTAACATTTGGTAGTATGAGTAACAAAGTTTAAACATAAGGTAATGATGTTAAATTTCACAACATAACTATGTACGGTGACCTATTTCAAATATTTCTAAATACTTCGGGTTTTTTTTTCTTAAATATGGACAGTTTAGGGAAAAAAGTTATTCGAAAAAAAAATTGAATTTTCAAAAAAATAAAGACGAGCCAAAAATCACTAATTAGTAAATTTTGTTTGAAATTTATTTTTTCGTAGGAAAAAATGAAAAGGACCAAACAAAAATTCCTAATTAGTAAATTTTTTTTACATTTTTTTGAATATTTTTTTGGAATGAACTTTTTCCGCGACTGCGCATTCAAACATCTTTCTTGTTAGACAGCTCCTAACATCTTTGAGTAGATTTAGTTGTTGAAATATAAATACTGGGGAGAGATTCTCAGTATAATGTATAATATATATATATATATATATATACTTTACTTTTGGTTAACCTTTGGTTAGCTTCCGCCTGAATTGTTCATTCTGACGAAGGTCAAGCTTTTCACTCCACCTTAGACCTACAGTTTAACGTGGAATCCGAACCACGCCCCATCATCAGCAGCCCAGCGTCTTAACCACTAGGCCACCTAGGGTACCCATTTATCTACCAACCACTTACTTTATTGTGTGGAAGGATGAACAGGTGGGTTTTGCTGCGCGCCGGCTGCCGTCGGGTCTCGAACCCGGGGCCGATGGATTCGTAGTCAGCGACGCTAACCACTACACCACCGAGACGCATATATACACACATATAATATATATATATATATATATATATATATATACTGTATATTTGACTATTCCCAAAAAAACAATAATGCTGTATTGTAAAGCATAATATACTGCATGCTATCTATAAATTATTTATTATTATTATATATCTATATTACATTATTTCTATAATACTTATGCGTATGTGTATATATATATATTATATATATATATATATATATTATATATATATATATTACAGAGGCAAGAGAAGAGAATTCGCTAAAAAAAATGCATCACAAAAACAAAAAGAATTCTTACATTTTCCTTTTATGATCATATTTTCAAAATTAACGTTTATTCCAACCGCCGCGGAAAAGAATTTTTTCAAAATGGGTAAATATTCTCCCACAACTCCCAAAGCAATTTCATTTATCAAATAAATAATCATTTTGGGTAAAAGGGGCGAGAGTATTTTGGGGGTTTAATTAGAAATAGCCTCTCTCAGCTGTCGTGAAATGATACAGATAGCTGCGTATTTCATTTACTAACTTGCCTGTATTCATATACTTTTTACCACCTCAAAATAATAATGATATTATTATTATTATTATTATTATTATTATTATTATTATTGATTTTTTATGCATGAAGGAAGGGCCAAGGGTACCATTTTCACTTTTTATTTATTACACAAGTCACATTAATTTTGCCTAAAAAGCTTCCATGCTTCAAACGGCATATTCGGATTAGAATATTGTGAATATACGGGGCTCCAATAAACCTTAGCCCCCTCGCCCATGGCCTAAACCATTAGAGGTACAGTAAAACTAAACATACCTTACAAAAGAGAATTTAATCCTGCATTTAATGAGAAACAATTAAAACTTGGTGTTCCCGCCATTGGCTTCCAAGACAGCCTGAATTCGCTTTGGGTAGCTTGCCAAAAGTGACGTGAATAGATCTTGATCGTTAAGCAAATTTGCTAAAACAGTTTCAATGTGTTGCGTCATTGTATCCTTCGAAAATCGATTTGCTACAGGTTCTTGAAACAAGAGACATTCAACCTTCTCCTTTATAACTGATACAATGTGTTCACAGACGTTCAGGTCAGGAGAATTTCCTGGCCATTCTTCATTTCCAAAGAAATCGATCTCATGGTTCCGCAACAACTGTTGAGTGGCTAATGCCTTAAAGCAGGGGGCCTTATCCTGCAGAAGTGTGACCTGATCGACATCCATAACATTGTTTAGGTTTCTTAGAAAAGGAATGACATGCTGGGATAGAATAATATCACGAAAATATTGTCCATCCCAACTCTGACCATTTGGCTTCAGCACCCACATGAGCTTCTTTGCAGTGAACAAAACAAACACACCAACACAGTCTGGACTTTTTAATAATTCGCGATAATGTTCATTGTCATCGATTTCATCTGGTGTTGTGACCCACACTCGATCATTTTGGTAGTTAGGCCGACGTGTTACGTAAACAAAAAATTCATCGGAGACAGCTAAATGCATGAAATCATCCACATCCCAATCTTCAAGATAATGGGCAAACCACATTCTGTCATCGATGTTAAGTTGAGTTTTTCTTGGCTTTGGAAGTTCATGCCAAGGCTTTAAACCTTGCCTATGACGGTACAGTCGAATGATCTCACCACTAACGATCTTTCCTCTCAACACTTCGATCTCTCTAGAAAGTTTAGCACAGCTGTTTTTCCGCTTACGCGTACCGCTTTCAATGATGTCCTTTGTTTCCTGAGAGAGTGGCAAATTTGGGCGCCCAGATTTGATTGTATCCACTTCACATTCATCCAAAGTTTTATTCCAATTTCTTTTGACGAAGTCCTCACTTCTTCGCAACTTTTTGGCAACCCATGAACGTGTTATAAAGGTGGCTCCAGCATCACGAGCTTCCCGAAATGTTATTGCTCGTACGCGATCTATCACACGTTGCCTCTCCGAATCACCAATTAATTGAGAAGCCATTATATTATCACTTTATCAGCTTGAGTAATTTTAATACCTGCAATAAATAAAGAATTTTATATATTTTTATAATCACTAAAAACCATTTCGATATAAGTAAACATGTAAGCTGCAAATGGGGGGGGGGGGGCTAAGGTTTTTTGGAACCCCTTATTAATGACATATCAAATATCTAAATTGTACAGAAAATATACTGAAAAATAATAATTGAAAAGGCCCAGAAACTAGCACAGCGCTCAAGCTAGATGTATATGACCGACTACATTAACTCCTGGATTAATATTATTATCATTATTATTATTATCATTATCATCATCATCAGCACCATCAGGAGTCGAACCCCGATCTTAATGTCCTCACTTCGCTTATACAGGGTAAACGGCATTATACCCATTGACCTACTAGAGTTTGTTTATGGATTGGGAGACACGCAGCTGCTACACAAAGTTAATATAATAGTTATGAATGGCTTCTAAAAGGTTTACATTTTTTAAAAGAAATTTAACCAAGCATGAAAATCAATGAAACTTAAATTTTAATGTTTATGCACCATTTTTCTTTATCTGGAGCAACCTAAAAGACAGGTGAAACCACATTCTTTCGAAGAATTTTAACTATGTCAACACCCAATGCATCGCTCACAATCATAATAGAATTTGGAAAATCAATCTATTGATAAGCGTGTGTGTGTGTGTGTGTGTGTGATAAGCTATATTATTTGTGAAATTTTCTTGAAATACCTTTTAATTTTTAAATTATCTTTTGCTATAAATAATACAAATGCTTACATATGGCCTCAACCTTAATTATGCTTTATAAAGTAAAAAATTTAGAAGGATTTTTACCTCGAAAAAATAATTTCATATTTAATATATATATTTAATATATAATTCCATATATGTGTGTGTGTGTGTGTGTGTGTGTGTATTCGAAACCTCAACTCCATACAAAAACCACACGTGTTTATGCGTTATTCTATATACTGTATATATATATATATTCGGTTACAAATTCCTGTCATCTTCCTGTGAATGAAAGACAGTCGTAGCAATTTCATAGATTTAAGTTCTCCAACGCCATTCTGTTGCCATAGAAACGGAAATATTAATTTTGAAGGAAACCATTTTTTGTGAATGCGCATTTTACTAAATGACATATACAGTATGCTGTGACGGTAAAGTTAGTTAAACTTTAAGTTCAAAAGCAATAGTTGATTTTAATAATAATATGCGCTCATGTATATTCCATATGTATATTACTGTGTATCGATCACACGTCTTCTTTCCAAGTAGTAGCGTTTGAAGGACTGTAGTCGTGACCAATAGTCTTCATCTTTCGTTTCCTCTATCTTAGACTTAAAAGTCCTTCGTATGGCTTCTATGTTTGCAATGCCACGATCGTTTTCTGTAGTGAGGAGTAGTGAGTAGTGAGGGTCGTTTCCTGTAGTGAGGAGTAGTGAGTAGTGAGGATCGTTTTCTGTAGTGTGGTAGTGGGGATCGTTTTCTGTAGTGAGGATCGTTTTCTGTCGTGAGGAGTAGTGAGTAGTGAGGATCGTTTTCTGTAGTGTGGTAGTGGGGATCGTTTTCTGTAGTGAGGAGTAGTGAGTAGTGAGGGTCGTTTCCTGTAGTGAGGAGTAGTGAGGATCGTTTTCTGTAGTGAGTGGTAGTGGGGATCGTTTTCTGTAGTGAGTGGTAGTGGGGATCGTTTTATGTAGTGAGGATCGTTTTCTGCGATCACTTTAACATATTGCTTCCCAAAGCATTCGGGAAGCAATATGTTAAAGTGATCCCTCCTGGGAAGCAATATGTTAAAGTGATTAACACTGGGAAGCAATATGTTAAAAAGAGAAAGGTTGGTTGGTTAGAAAGAGGTTGGTAATCTAGGAGATAACCTACCGACCGTAAACAAAGCTAATGCCCTAACCGGGCATTCTTTATATATTTAATGTAGGTTAACTGTACAGTTGACCTAACTGGGCATTCGTTAACCTACATTAAATATATAAAGAAAATGAAAGGATGCAAAAAGGAGCTACTCAACTCGTATTTGTGGCAAATGATGTGGCGTGACCGATTGTTCCGAAATCCCTTTTTTACTTTGTGTGACCATATAGCGCAACAATTCTAATAAATTTACTTTCAATCTAACATTTTAACATGCTATGATTTACTTTTTATGCCTTTACTTTATTAAAGCGAACATTTTTTATCGTACTCCTTATCCTAAATATTGGGAAGCAATATGTTAAAGTGATTGACACTGGGAAGCAATATGTTAAAGTGATATACACTGGGAAGCAATATATTAAAGAGAGGTTCCTGGGAAGCAATATGTTAAAGTGATCTATTTGTAGGACTAAACCAGTGTTTCTCAAACGATGGTTCGCGATCCCCTGGGTCGTAGTTTGTTTACCCCTGTAGTAGTGATTTGATCACAAAAAAAAACCCGCTTCGTGAATTTGTTTACCTTTGTAGGATGATAAGGGATCACGCCGACCTAAGACCCTGACACGGGGGTCGTGGGGAAAATCCGGCTGTGAAACACTGGACTAAACTCTTCCATACTTTTAACATATTGTTTGCTTCTCTGTCATAGAACCTCCTCCCGACAGTTCCCATTTTAATGTTATATAATGCTCTTTGCATTCTGCATTTTGCTGACATTATTACTCCAAGATCCCTGGATTTATGGGTTTCGTGTTATCCGTTTGGATTACAGTGTTTGTACCTTTTATCTTGTAGCTACTTATTGTTACTAAATCTTATGTGTCGGAATTTTTCTTCGTTGAACTTCATATTGGCGTTTTCCATCTGAACAGTGTTTTAATGTCTTCTTGTAATTTTTCTGTCATCTAAGTATGATGTTTTCTTGTATTGTTTTGTGTTGTCCGAAAAACACGAAATGACACTTTCTTTAATATCTGCATCATTGTCTTCAATCTGTATCTGCGGGGGGGGCTAATAGTGTACCTTGTGGGACACAGAATACGACTTCTGAGATTTCAGATTAGTTCCATTTACGAATACTCTGTGTTCTTTGGGTAAGAAAGTTAAATATCCATTGTCCAAGCTCCCGCTCTCTCTCTCTCTCTCTCTCTCTCTCTCATATATATATATATATGATGAATAAAACCACGAAGGGAAAAGAAACACAAAGTGGTGCTCAAGCGCTTTCGTCTAATGACATCCTCAGGATTTTTCACGTGTCACTTTCGTGAAATAATTTTCATATATATACATATATATATACACACAGGGTGTTCAAAAAGAAATGCAACTCGAAACATAAAGAAAAGGGTTAGGGTATAATAACATATGAATTCTGCAATGATTTGTGTTTCTTTTTTAACACTATAATATATATACATAGAGAGAGAGAGAGAGAGAGAGAGAGAGAGAGAGAGAGAGAGAGAGAGAGAGACGCAGTAAAACAAATAAAAATTAAAAACCCGCATGGGAAATTTAAAAAAAATTAATTCTGATTTCCTCGAATCCTCATCAGGATTGCAAAAGTTTAAAAACTTACCAAAAAAATAAAAGGAAACAGAGTAAAATTTTAAAAAATAGCAAATTGAGGGTCCAAAGTTATATGAAGCAAGTCCTTCTCGCACAGAGTGCACCGCTGCTCGTTGCGCAGCGAAAATGATCATCGAACATCGAACGCAGCATTACAGTGCCAAAGTTCAGGTTATTGAGTGTTGAAGTGGCGTTGTCATGGCAGTTTGAAGCTATTAGAAAGTACTGTAATGCGAGGAACAAGATCAGTAAAATATCTAATTATTTACCGTTTAATTGTTCTCATTAATTTAGGGACAAAAAAAAACGTGATATACAGTAACGTTTTTCAGTCAAGGTAGGAAACGTTTTTCAAAATTGCTTTTTTGAACGTTTTCTCACTTTGAAATTACTTTTCGCTATTAAAGCTCGAACACCATGACAGAAAAATGTAAACGGTTACACGTAACTTCAACGTTACATGGACAAAACCGAATTTCATAACTTGACGTTCGACCTTATTGCGAGTACTGTATGTCGATTTCATATTTCAAATTATTTTAAAATTTTCAATGGGAATGACTCACCTAACCTAATTTAGCCTAACCTAACCAGACCTAATCTAGTGTAACCTAACCGGGCATAATGTAATCTAATCCAACCCAAATGAACCTAACCTGACCTAATTTTAAGCTAACCTTTTAGTATCGACATTATGCATGTCGACATTGTGTAGACCGACTTTGTTTCGCTTCCCGTAACCTCAGTATTAATTTTCTTTTCATGTACGAAGGAGGGAGCAAATGCCCCGCCAGTACGTGAGGAGGAAAGAGACAAAATCAAGGTTTCTGAGGCCACGATGCCATTTTATTTATATATTTTTTTAAATTTTTTTAAAAGATTGTTTAATGTGTAAAATGCATGTACGTGTAGTGAAAAATAGATGGAGAAGAGGGTGTTTGAGATCAGCTAAGGAGGACAGTGACAAAAGAAATGAGAGTTCCAGCACTCCTTGTCTCCTGCCTAACGTCCCCAAATGGAGTAATTCCCTGGTTAATCGGTGTCCACAATCTCCTGCTTATGATAATCTCCTCCTTATATATATGTTTATTTTATTAATTATAAAATTTTCTAAACTTATAAAATTTTATAAATTTAACAAAATTAAAAAAAAAAATTTGTAGGGAATTTTGCTTTGAAAAAATAATTTCACATTTAAAGGTTATAGTTAGAAATTAAATATATATATATATATATATATATATATTTTTTTTTTTTTTTTTTTTTTAAATAATTAACAGCAGCCAGCTTTTAAATGTGAAATTATTTTTTTGAGGCAAAAATCCTGCTAAGATTTTTTATTTTATTATATATATATATATATATATATATATATATATATATATATATATATATAATATATAATATATATATGTGTGTGTGTGTGTGTGTGTGTGTGTGTTTTAAGGAAGGAAAGGCCAAGGGCAAGCGCCCGCAAAATTACCCCCAATCCCCGTATAGGAAGAAACGAGCAAAAATCAAGGTCTCGAAGGCTCACGATACCATTTCTTTATTTTTTTATTATTTTGAAAGGTTTTCTAGTTTGTGAAATGCATTTAGGTGTAATGAAGAACAGGGAGAAGCGTGTGTTTGAGAGTATGCTGGATGGCTCACAGGGTGGACGAGACATTAAAAATGATCAGGTAAAGAGGACAGTGACAGGAGAAACGCGAGTTCCAGCACTCCCTGTTTCCTGCCTAACGTCGCCCCCCACCCCCTCCTCGGGAGTACTTCCCCTGTTGATTGGTCCCTATAATCACCTCCATATATATATATATATATATATCGTAAAGAACGACGCTTGTATAGGAGATATTCCGCGCAAGACGAGAGAGAGAGAACGGAACAAATGAAAAAATGAGGTAACCACCTGGGAATCGAACCCGGGATCTTCCGATTGCCGGTCAGACGCGATACCATTACACCATGGACCTCACTCTTCCAAATGCCGTAATTCTTCTACATACTCGCAGAAACCAATGCCCCAAGGGGGCACCTCCCGCATGCCGTAACATTATATACATTCAACTGCAAAGAACACGCAGTATAAATAACGTAAAGAACGTCGTTCTTTACGTTCTTTACATTATTTATACTGCGTGTTCTTTGCAGTTGAATGTATATATATATATATATATATATATATATATATATATATATCACTGATTTCTTTAGTAGGTGCTACAAATAGGCAAGTTGTTTTCCTATTTGATCCAGAATGTGATGCTTTTATGCTCATAATAACAAATAATAAAAAATAGAACTCAACTCAACATCGGCAAGGTAATAATGTTAGTTAATGTTAGTAAATGTTAGTAATATTAGTAAAACACCCAGTAGTTATGAAGCGTAAGAATGAATCAAAATGCCTGCCGATAATAATAGCCAGAAAATTGGGGTCCTCGTACGATTAAATAAATACACTCATTGTTTCATTACGAACGTAATTATTGTACTATTTAACTGGTATATATATATTACATAGATAGATAGATAGCCAGACACATGTTTAAGAATAGATTGGATAGATATTTTTCTTAAATAGAGTTCTGATCCCTAGTTCGACCTGGGGCGAGCAGGGAGCGAGAGAGAGCAAATGCTTCATTGAAACGGTGTTTTTACTTAATTAAAAAAAATCCTTAAAAATACTACATGGTGTAGATTAGATCGTGTAGTTTAGTGTTTCCGCCATCCTTTTTGGTCTTCTACTATTTCTTACTACCTCAAATGTTCATGTGTGTTTGGGGTACACGAGGTAATGCGCATGCATGGTGTGAAAATTTGCACCTGTATGAGTGCGAGAATGGTGTACGAATTTTACTCGGAATCTTCTATGACTGGTTTCTTCCTTATCTTTCCTTCTTAACGTCCTTCTTTGGCTAATCTAGAGTGGATCCTCCGGTCTTTAGTAGCCTGTAACTTCCGTAATACTTCTGTAATCTTTATTTCGTAAAAAGTACATAATTTTTTTTTACATAGTTACTAATTAAAATAAGAACATTAAATAAAATATAATTTAGAATTTATCCAAATTTTAAAAGGTAAAAAATAAAATCAATAAAACATCCGTAAAAACTCTTTATTTACCGAATAATCCACAGTAAAATCCTTACAGACAAACTAAGAATCAAATCAAATTAACATGACCGTAATCTCTCTTTTCTGCCATGCGCAAATCTTATTTTTGACATTATAGTATCTTCATCATTATCGAAGAAGGATGTTAGACCATACATATCTTGTAATAGCAGGCGCGGATGCGGGTGGAGAGGGGGTGCGGGGTCTTAACTCCTCTAGCTTTAACCTGAATGACATCTCGTATACTAATAATTAATAATTTTTAATATTATTGTATTATATTATATAATATTGGGCTAGCAATATTTACATGACAAATCCTAAATCCTCGTGCCATCCCTTTGTATCGGCACCTGAATAGGGCATTAACGCGTTTGCTAAAAAGATAAATATACCTCAAATTGAACTAAAATATAAGCTATACAAAAGTAGGATTTTTCTATAGTTTAAGAAATGAAAAAAGGTAGGCATATTTATTTGGTTACATACAACATGGTTGGCTTTGGTTGCTCTAATGAAAAGCCTTTCTCATTGTTTTCTTGGTGAATTTGTGGTACCTAACTCCTAAACTATTCAATTCAACGGAGCATCTATTTTTACTGTACCATAAATGCTTTACCGTAAAAATCCATACAATATATTTTAAGTAATTTAATATTAATAAATTTTCTATAAATTAAATTATAGTCTTTTGGAAAGTTTCTTTTCCTTATTAAAAATCTGAGTTTCATCATTCAAATAATTATTGATGAACACAACCGTTAAATATTTGACAAGTGATTCATATTAATAGTTTTTCATTTAAAATTACATAAAATATCCTTATTTAACAAATGTTTTCTTAAATTAAAAATTTAAAAAATTTCATTTAAAATTACATAAAATATCCTTATTTAACAAATGTCTTCTTAAATTAAAAATTTTTAAATTTTATTTAAAATTACATAAAATATCTTTATTTAACAAATGTGTTCTTGAATTAAAAATTAAAAATTTTTATTTTCGTTCTTTTAAACTTAAAGACAAATCGGTCCATTTTTGAGGCAGCAATATTAATCAAAATTTGAAGCCCTTGCTTAGAAGGTGACCCTAAAATGAAGTCACGTATTATACAGGGTGGCGCAAAAGTCAGGACAAATAGGAACTATGCTTTCTCAATGCTAATATATACCTTAGTTGGTTTGGTTTTGGTTTGTACGATATATATATTTGTATAGTTCCTATGTGTCCTGACTTTTGTGTCACCCTGTATGAACAAAGTCGAATTTCATAATGTTGATGTTCGATTTGATGAAAATCGACCTTATTCAAAATCGACTTTATGCAAGTACATGGATTTCAAATAAAAATTCAAAGTTTGTTTATTAATTTAACTGAAAGTAACTAACCCATACATACATTTCAGATTTTCAATCAAAATAACTAACCTAACCTAAGCAGATCTAATCTAACCTAACCTAGCGTCACCTAGCCCGGCATAATATAAACCATTATAACTAATTAAACCAAACTTAATCCGACCTAATTTAAACTAGCTTAACATGAATTTAATTAACATGCATAAGGTTGACATTTTTGACACCACGCAAGTTCAGAAATTTTGGTGTTGACATTATACACATCGACATAACAATGGCGTAACTTGGCATATGCATTATATGTACGTGCGTATAGTTTTTTTTCGGGACCGTTTACCTGATAACACCTTTTTATTTATATTATTGTGCTGAGAATCTCTGCATTTTGATTCTGACATTTTATACGGACGTGTTTATTACGCACAACTTTAGAGTAAATATTGAAAACAAGCCGGCAGATTTTTTTTTCTTTTTTGTTTTGCATAAAAATAGGTTTACCTGATATATTTTGTGGTACTTTGTTAAAAAATATGACCGTTTCAATTGCAAATAGGTTAGGTTAGGTTAGATTTCCTCAAACAATTTTCAGTGTTCGTTTCTAATATCAATGTATTTTTTGTCAAAAATGCTCTCGCTGAAAATTATAGCGAAACCTAATCTAACCTAACCGAGAATTATTTGAGATTGAAACGAAGGTCATATCCGAACAAAACACCACAAAATACATCAAAAGCCTATTTTTATGCAAAAAGAAAATATTCGCTGGCGTGTTTTCAATATTAGCCAACTTCAGTAAGCGAAACAGTTTCACAATAACGGTTGGTACGTGCCTTATCCCAAGACAAAGTCCGTGTCACTAGTTGTTATTAAAGCCTTAATAGTAATATGTGAGAACCGATTTACTGTATAGCAATTCACAGCTGCGCATTAATATTAATATGTGAGGATATGAAATATTACAATTAACTCTGATCTGCATATTGATATTAATTATTACATATTGCTTTTTATATAACTGATAATTGCACAATAAGTAAAATTAAAATAGTAATTTTTTTAATATTTACTTCAGAATTATCGTTAAAATTTCGAATTAAGTTAATAATTCTCCGTTTCAATTATTTGTGTATTTATTTATTTATCTATTTATTTTATTATTTATTTATTCGTTTATAAATAGCGTTAATACACTTTCGGGTCACATTTGATTTATTTTCTATTTTCACGACTTCGTGCGTATAGTTTTTGAATGTCTGGCTACGCCCGTGCATAATGCTTGGCGACATTGTGTAGATCGACAGTATCCCGCTACCTCGAAATCATCAGCATATGTCTGAATATTAGGCATGTGTATGCCCACCTTACATTGAATTTTTAAAGAAATATTAGTTAAAATTTCATTCACATAAATATTAAATAACGAGGGAGATAAAATACCACCTTGCCTCATTCCACTTTTAATTTGCCACTCATACAAAAACTAGTTTTTATATTTGGATATGACACTTTGAATTTTATATGGGTATTATATAAAATATTTACGATTGAAGAATGCACTTTTATTTTCAACAACATTTCAATTAGAATGTAATGATTACCATGATCGAAAGCCTTACTTAGATCTAAAAGTACTCCATGCACAGATACTGTAAATAGATGGATGAGGAATGCCTAAAAGGTTTTCGCGACAAAATTCAAAATTTGGTATGATTAATACTTCTTGTTTGAGTATGTTCCACCCCCACTACCCACCCCGCCTCTGAAGTCAGTCCTTTGTTAGATGCCAATGCATCAGCATGAAGTGCCATACAAAAACAAGCGTATTAGAAAAAAACTGGGCACTCAAAAATGTCGCGTTCTGACTGGATGGTAATAATACGCTTGAATTTAAATCCAAGTCTTGAAAAGATAATATACGAAACGGATTGAAAATAAAATATAAAATTGGCCCACACGACTTCCAATTCAAATTAAAAAAAAATAAAAAATTATGGAAAGCGTAAACTCTATTCCAAAGCTGTTCGCTAATAGAAAAATTTATCAACGTATATATATGCATTTTATATACAGTATCTGAAATTCAAATTTGCCTCCCATGCCGGTCTGTGTCTGTTAGAAACGCAAAAATTTAAAAAAAAAAAAGATGAACGGAAAACAAATGAAAACTATAAATTTATTCAAAAAAGTTTATTTTTAAATTCAAATTCAAATTCTTCATTACCCAAAAGATAAGTACAGAGAATATATGAGTACAGTTATTGCAATAATCCAAAGGATAAGTACAGAGCATATACAAGTACAGTTATTGCAATATGGACGCACGATTACAAGTACAGCACTCTCTTTAAAGAACTTCCAAATATGAGGTAACGCGAATTGCCTTTTTATGCTAAAACTTACATTCATTGTATGCAATTGCCAGCATCTGTGGCTCAGTGGGTAGAACCGTTTCCTTTTAGTTGAAGTAAAGACAGATGAGATCGGGGGTTCGTCTCCAGATAGTGCTGGCTAATAATAATACTAATATATTTTATATAAATGGGATTATGAGAGATATCAACACAGTAATTCCGGGTTTTTTTTTAAATTAAATATTTTATAGTATACCCGAGGAGGATGCCAGTGGGCGTCGAAACTGTCGTGGAAATAAACTCTGTCTATTAGAGTGGGTTTTTATTTTCATATTGTGGCCCAAGATAATGGGCTACTTTATCTCGTTTAACAAAACTCAATGGGACTACTTTTTCTTGGGCTACCCTGTACACTAATGGTAATTATTTATAATTGATTTGAAGTTAAGTAAATAAATAATAGTTGTATAACTCAACAATTTGTTTTGAAGGTACTCTTAAGTCAAAGAAAGTAGAAAATTAAACATGAAACTGATATTCTTTAAAGCAGGGGTGGGGAACATGCCCCCACCCCCCGCGGGCACAATGTGTAATTAAATTAATGTAATTTAACTACCCGCGGACAGTTTAATTATTTAAATTCATACAGTATTTACAGCTTAATTATGTCGCAAACTATTTTTAAAGCCGCAATTTGCCCAGTACAGAGTATTTTATCATAGTTGAAATTTGCCCGGTACACAACAAAGGTTCCCCCCTGATTTAAATGTTTTAGAAGAAATGAGGGGGAATGAAATAGAGATAAGTGAGGGGAAAAAGTATAGTAGCTAATATCTAATCAAAATTTGTTTTCTCCTTGAGCATAAACATTCTGTAAGAAGTCCACGCTCTTAAATATGTTCATATGTTCAAATATCAACTCGTATGAAGGGAATTTCTCTCATATCTCAATCGTTATAATGATAATAATCAGTCATGACTCAGACCAGACGAAACGCTGCCCATTGCGCCAATGCCAATTCCTGGATTATCGTTAACCAACACCATCGGGAGTCGAACCCCCGACCACAGTGTCTTCACTTCGCTTAAAGAGAAAACGGTGTTACTCACTAAGCCACGGGCGCTGGCTATTTCAAGCGTAAAGTTAGGGTTTTTGGAAATAATAGTCATCCTACTTTAAAATACTTTAATGGTTTGCCGAGTTCCTTGATATATTTTAAATAATTAACACAAGAGCTTCTTTATAAAGTATCTTACGAATATGTGAGAAAATTTTCAGTATGTGCTGGTCAGGTGACTTATGTTTAAGCAATTTTAAAGATGTTAGCGTAGGACGTTTGTGTTCTAGGTTGGTTTTAGCACCCGATATGATTCTGACAAGTGTTTTATGCAGGACATTTTAGGTTTATTGCGAAACGTCTGCTAAAAAATAAAAAAAAATCAAAAAAATAAAATATATATATATATATATATATATATATATATATATATATATATATATATAATATATAGTACAGGGTGGGCCGTAAGTTTTCATACATAGGAAAAATAATAAACATTTTTTTATGGACAACCATTTTTATTTATATAATATGCTCTACATGGTTGCCATTGTTTTGAAAACACATTTCAATACGTGTTCCCCACTGTTGATGAACACGCATTAGCACAGTTGACGTTATGCTTGTAATGGCGTTGGTGATACGTTCCTTTAGATGATTTATGTCTCGTATCTTTTCCTGATACACCATGGCCTTCAAGTGCCCCCAAAGATAGAAATCAAGGGGGGTGAGATCTGGGGATCTGGGAGGCCACTCCACAGGACCACGCCGACCAATCCAAGCATCCGGAAACTGCTGATCCAAATACCGACGCACGTGAAGATCATAATGAGGTGGAGCTCCATCTTGCTGGAAGTAAACTGGGAAGTTACCTTCCTCGTTTAGCAGGGATGGGAAAATCTCTTCTTGCAACATGTTAAGATACCTTTCGGCATTAAGATTTCCACTGACAAAAATTGGTCCAATAATTCTGTCACCCATATCCCGGCCCACACCATCACTTTACCGGCACCTTGCATCTTCGTCGGACTCAGCCAGTTAGGGTTAGCATTACTCCAATAACGTATGTTTTGCCGATTAACCTCTCCATTGACGTAAAAATTTGCTTCATCAGTAAACAAGATCTTAGTTGAAAAGTTTGCATCCTCGTTCACTTTGGTTAATGCCCATTCACAGAATTCCATCCGTCTATCCGGGTCGTCTTCACTCAAATGCTGTGCCATATGCAATTTGTATGGATGCCATTTGTTTGCTTTCAAAATGCGCCTGATACTCGATCTGCTGACACCACTTTCTGCAGACAACCGTCGTGTACTTTTTCTGGGACTCCGTGTAAGCGCTGTAAGTATCGTAGCTGTTGTGTCTTCATCGGTGGCTGTACGTCTTGGACCACTTCGCGGTTGATCTGCAACATTTCCAGTTTTCTGAAACTTGTTAATAAGTTTTGCCACAGTGTCGTGTGTGATGTTCGTTCCATGTTGTCTGTTAAAGTTCATTGCAACCATGCGACTGCTTCCCGACCCAGCCATCAGTATGATTTCAATTCGTTGCTCTTCCGTCAAACGCATATTCTTAGGGTATCTGAAACATAAAAACAAACGTTTAATTTTTCCTATGTATGGAAACTTACGGCCCACCCTGTATATATAATTTTTTTTTCTGTCTTTGAACAAAGATTTTAAAAAAATGGTATTTTTTAAGTGAAACTAAATAAATTTTTAATATATTTGATAAAAACTATATTTCAAAATGTCATGACATTTGTTTAATGACATGTATTCATAGAAACTTAAATTACTTCTTTAATTCACGTACTAATGAAGTCCTCAAACAAACCCGTGATTAATAAATTAGGAGATGTTTTAACTTATACACGATCTACAACTTTCATGATATGAAAATTCTTTGTTTGACGGAGTTGTTTACCTCCTTCGCGACATTTAAGGTCATATGACGGATGAGACCTACAGCTTTACGTGGGATCCTAACCACGGGTCGCTACATACTTAAAACCTGAACGGTCCCTCATCCAACAACCAACCAGCCTCATTGTAGCTTAACTTCGCCGACCTTAAGCGGTGTTACGACACTAGCCACGACTCAGTCCCCGAGTAATGAAAGCATTTATGGAAATAATATAACAATGATAAGATTAATATGTAGCTTTAAAAAAGTCGGAAACTCCGCCCATTTCATATGAACTCCAATCAGAGTGAATCCTACAGCCGGGTTAGGTTTACACTCGGTTAGGTGGTCGCTCAAGATTGGTTAGTAATTTCCAACGTCACCAACTTTTGCCCAATTAGAGGTCATGGGCGTTGCCAAAATTTAGTTGGCCCCAAAACTACTTTTTTTTAATGCAGGAAGGAGGGGCCAATGGCGAATGTCCGCAAAAACGCCACTCCCATGGCAGAAGAAGAGAGCGAAAAGCAAGGTCCAGGGTGATCTGGACTTATCAATAATAATGTTGGAAGGGACGCACAACCTTTCGTGGGACCCAAACCGCTACTCCACCAAGGAACACCTAGATATGCCACCTTAATCGCTTAAATCTGAAGTCCAGCCCGAGTCCCGAACCCAGGATTTTTTCCGTGTCTTATCTACCCTGTGAGCAGTCCAGCATGCTCTCAAACACATGCATCTTATCTTACACACTACATAATCTTTTCAAAATTAAAAAAAAAATGGCATCAACTTACCAAGTAAGTCCTCCTAGTCCCCTGGGGAGGGGACCATAAATGTCCCCACTTCTGGCAATCCCCCCTGCCTATACCTGGAACGCAGACCCGGGCAGCAGGGCTGGATCTGCTACCGCCCATTCGAGATGTTCTGGACTTCTGTCTGATTCACTTTTCTTAAACTTTTGCAACATTCGTGACCTTTTCTCTAATTTTCAATCTGTTGAACACTACCTCTCCTCCTCTAAATCTCATCTTCTTTTCCTCACTGAAACTCAGGTGTCTGGGACGACTGATAGCATCCCTTTTTCTGTGCCCTCCTACTTTTTCTACACTCAATTTCACTCCAAAGGTGGATGTTGCGTATACGTACGCAATGACCTAACGTGTTCTCGTATTCCCGATTTCGAATCTTCCGAATTCTATACGATCTGGCTACGGCTTACATGCCAATCTCAAACTAAATACATCTGCGCTGTTTACTTTTCTCCTAATTTTACTGACTATCCAAAATTCTTTGACTACCTCACTTCCAAAGTAGAATACATTCTTTCCCGCTCTCCCTTTGCTGAAATCTCCATTTTAAGAGATTTCAATATTCACCACCACCTTTGGCTTCCTTCCCATTTCACTGACATCCCTATTGAACTAGCTTACAACTTTTCAATCCTAAGTGACCTAGAGCAGATTGTACAGCACCCACTTGTATCCCCGATCGTCTAGGAGATAGGCCAACATTCTGGATTTATTTCTTACCTCTCATCCTTCTTTACTCTGTGAAACTTTTCTCTCTGTTGAGCTCCTCTGATCACAATCGTATATCTGTTTCTGTCCTATCGCTTCAATTCAGCCTTTGGATCCTCCCAAGATGAGGTGCCTTTGGCACTTCGGCGCCGCTGATTGGGAGGCCCTTAGGCAGTACTTCTGTGATTTCCCATGGAATGACTACTGCTTCCGTGGCCGGGGCCCTTCTGAGTGTGTGCTGAGCTAATCACAGAGGTAATTCTCTCGGGCATGGAGGCGTACATTCCATATTCTTCTTCTACCAATGCAAAAAAACCATGGTTTAACTTTACTTGTTCTAATGCTATCCGCAACAGAGAGGAGGCTTTCAGAAGGTACCTTTGCCATCCAACTCCTGACTCTCACTCAGCTTATATTTCTGCCCGGAATCGTGCAAAATCTGTTCTTCGACTCGCCAAAAATTCCTTCATCCGACAAAAATGTGAAAATCTATCCAATTCTAATTCTTCTCGCCCTTTCTGGCATCTAGTTAAGAACCTCTTCAATAACTTTACTTCCTCTTCTTTCCCTCCTCTTTTCCATTTCGACGGCGCAGTTGCCGTCTCTTCTCCTGACAACGTTGAACTCTTCGCTCAAACTTTCGCTTACAATTCAACCCTGGACGATTCCGTTACGTTCGTCCATTTCCTACCTCATCTGACTTTATTATGTCTGAAATTAGAATCTCTTCTAAAGATGTTTTTTCTGCCCTATCTGGGCTCAACTCTAGCAAGGCGTATGGTCCTGATGGTGTTTCTCCTGTTATTCTTAAGAACTGTGCTTCTGTGCTGACACCCTGCCTAGGCAAACTCTTTCGTCTTTGTCTCTCATCTGGTACTTTCCCTTCGTGCTGGAAGTTCGCTTTCATTTAGCCTGTCCCAAAGAAGGGTGACCGCTCTCAACCTCCAACTATCGTCCAATTGCTTTGATTTCTTGCTTTCTAAATTTTTTGAATCTATCCTTAATATGAAGTTCTTAAACACCTTCCTTCTCACAATCTTCTTTCAGATCGTCAGTATGGATTCCGCAAGGGACGTTGTACTGGCGATACTGGCGATTTTCTTGCATATCTCTCTGACTCTTGGTCATCCTCTTTCGGGATTTCGGTGAAACTTGCTATTGTGCTAGACATATCAAAACTTTTGATAGAGTCTGGCACAAATCTTTAATTTCAAAACTGCTCTCTTTCGGTTTCTATCCTTCTATCTGTGCCTTCATCTCTAATTTCCTTTCTAGCGGATCTATAACTGCAGTTGTAGATGGCCACTGTTCTTCTTCAAAGGTATTAACAGTGGTGTTCCTCAGGGTTCTGTACTGTTACCAACTCTTTCCCTTTTATTTATTAATGATCTTTTAATTCGCACTTCCTGCCCTATTCACTCCGAGGCCAATGATTCCACTCTTCACTTCTTCACCCGCTTCCCAAAGCATCCCTCTCAACAGTCACTCCATGATTCGCGTGGTGCGGCTATGGAGCACCTGACCTCTGATCTTTCTGCTGTATCTGATTGGGGCAGAGAAAACCTTGTGGCTTTCAATGCCTCAAGAACTCAGTTCCTCCATCTGTACTCGTCACATCCTCCGCACGACTATCCCCTTACCTTCAACGACTCCACAACGCACAACTGAATCGTTCCTCTCTAACATTCCTGGCGTTTCCTTTTCTCGTGATCTTTCCTGGAAAGATCACATATACTCTCTTTCTAAAACAGCTTCCAAGAGGTTAGGTGTGCTGTACCGCCTCCGCGGTTTCTTCACTCCCACTGTCTCTGTACAGGGGTCTTGTTCGCCCCTGTATGGAGTATCTTCTCATGTGTGAGGTGGTTCAACCAGAGCTGGGCACTTGCGGCATATTTTGCGGTACTGCGGTACTGCGGTACTACCAAACTACCAAACCGGGACCGCATAACGCAGTACCGCAAAGGATCGCTGAAAGTACCGCAGTACCGCTACCGCATTCAAATTTCCGCGTACCGGTTTGGTACCGGTTTGGTAGTTTGGTAGTACCGCAGTACCGCAGTACCGCAAAATATGCCGCAAGTGCCCAGCTCTGGTTCAACCCACACAGCCGTACTTGAGCGGGTGGAATCAAAGGCTTTTCGTCTCATCAATTTCCCGCCTCTTACTGGTTGTCTTCAATCCCTCTCTCTCTCTTCGCTGCATGTTGCCTCATTGCCTCACTCTTTCTTTACTATCGTTATCATAACGGACATTGCTCTTCTGAACTCTCTAACTGCATGCCTCCTCTCTTAAGAAAAGCTCGCAGTACCAGACTTTCTACACTTTCTCATTCCTTTTCTGTCGAATTATCTAATGCAAGGGTCAATCGGCATTTTCAGTCTTTCATGTACTCAACCGGTCAGCTCTGAAACAAACTTCCTCAATCCATCTTTCCTCCTGTCTATGACCTCCCATCTTTCAAACGCAGAGTGTCTCTCTAGCAGAGCTGGGCACTTGCGGCATATTGCGGTACTGCGGTACTGCTGCACTACCAAACCGGTACCAAACCGGTACGCGGAAATTTGAATGCGGTAGCGGTACTGCGGTACTTTCAGCGATCCTTTGCGGTACTGCGTTATGGGGGCCCGGGGTGGTAGTGCGGTGGTACCGCAAGTACCGCAGTACCGCAAAATATGCCGCAAATGCCCAGCTCTGCTCTCTAGGCATCTCGAAAACTTCGTCCCTTGATTTTGGCTCTCTTATTCTTCTATGGGAGGGGCGCTTTTGCGGGCGTTTACTCTTGGCCCCTCCTTCCTGCATAAAAAAAGAGCCCGGCGCCTCAGCGACTAGGCTGCCCTGGCGGTCTTATGGTAAATATGACGTTATGAAATATGGCGTTATTAAATATGCCGTTATGAAATATGACGTACATATTATTACTATTATTTTTAAAAGATATTAACATTAAAACTTGTAAACGTTTAAAATTTCTTCACTTTCAAGGATAATTTAGATATTTCAGAAAAATGTAATGAATTAGTATGATGTCACAGTCCACATATTGGCCAGTCTCTTTTTTTAACATTCGACTGACTTTAATGCAATCAACTTTTGTAACTAAATCCTGCGTTAACAGCACGAGGTCCTGGATACAAGTGTATCCTAACCCAAACACTTTCCTGGCTGGGTCATGTCAGAAGTACAATTCGAGCTGAAACTAGAAATGAAAAAGAAATTACAAAAATTAAAAAAGTTTTGAGGACCCTTCAGTCTCGTTATCCAGATTCCTTACATCACTGTAATCGCCTAAAACAGCTTCCGTTTTAACCAGCAGTCTCTTATTCGTATTCTAAAGGTATAGAAGGTAATGAAGTTCACTGGCGTCTACGATGTTGGAAGACACTACGATGATTTAAAAAGAGTGTATACGAATGGAGGGAGTTTAAATACGGGTTATGCACAGTCAGAGATGCAACGCAAAGAAGGAGACCAAAATAATACCAGCTATTAAAATACTGACTGCACAGTGGAGGAAACGTGTTCAAACATGCGGTACGAGGTACTAATATACGCACTGTTGTGTAATTTCGTTGCAGTTCAGCGATATTTGTTTTTTGAAATATCTTTATGAAAACTTTCCTGGAGAAGAGAGGTGAATACAAGGATACTTACTGAAACCAACCATGGAGCATGGAGGTAGGACCATTCATGTTTAAAACAGCATCTCTGCAATTGGAATGGGAGATCTGAGAGAACCGATGGAAAAATGAACGAAGCAAAGTACAAGCAGATATTAATATATCATGCTAATCCTTCTGGAAGACGACTGACAGGAGATGAACACACTTTTAAGCTTGGCAATTGATCTTAAACGTGCAGCCAATACAATCGAACTGTATTTGCAACTCAAAAAATGAAAAATGGAGCGCTGAACATTTTGGACTGACCATAATTTGAAAATTCTGAAGCGAAAACGGATGTAAAGAAGTTACTGAAAATGTTCGCCACCTTTTTATAGTCAGTAAATACTCAGCCTCAGCCGCAGAGCTGGGCACTTCCGCAAACACTTCCGCAAACCGCAAATTCCGCAATTGCGGAAGTGTGTTTTTCGTTTGCGATTTGCGTTTGCGGCAAAGTCATCGCAAATTAGTGAATTTGCGTTTGCGGATTTGCGTTTGCGGAAGTGATTTTGAGTTTGCGGATTTGCGAGCAAATCCGCAAACTCAAAATCACTTCCGCAAACGCAAATCCGCAAACGCAAATCCGCAAACGCAAATTCACTAATTTCGATGACTTTGCCGCAAACGCAAATCCGCAAACGAAAAACATCTTCCGCAATTGCGGAATTTGCGGTTTGCGGAAGTGTTTGCGGAAGTGCCCAGCTCTGGATCATAAAATAGGTTTGCACTTGAATTTGTAAGAGGACATCGTGTCATTAATTGATTTCTGTTCTTTACATAGTTATCAATCACACCTTATTGAATCATGTTTACTATTTGTAGCTATTAAGATCTCGTATTACCTTTTCACATTCCTAACAGATCTCTTATTAATTATTTATTATATCTCTGATTAGTATTATCTTGTTTATAATACAGTTTATACGCCCTTTGAGCATTCTTTATTAAACTTTCGATTTTCCCGTTCCACCATTTTGGCTGCCCATTCTTGTAGTTTTCTTTGCTTTTTCTTAGTACACAATTTGCTTTTAGAATTTTCAATTTATTTATAAAATTACTCTACATTATAATTACATTATCCACATCTAACAACTCTTTCTAATCTAGCTGAATTAGCTAATTTCTAAACTCTTCGAAATTAGTTCTTAAGAAATCTAAAACTTGAAGAATGTAATTTTTTCGTTTTTAACGTTGAGAGCAAATCTAATCATATTATGATCGCTGTTTCACAACTGTTCGTCTCTGTTTATATTATGGACTAAACTGCCGTTTGTTTTCATGGTTAAATTAGCTAATATTAAGTTTCACGGACCAGATTACACTAGGTTAGTTGGTCGTTTTAGATTGGTTAGTTATTTCCCATGTGACACATCTCGGTCAATCGTGATCTTCGTAACGAGTTTCGACTTCGTCAAAAAAATTGGTCTCCGCGAAACTTAATATTTAGCGTTAAATCTAATGTACTATTACATTTCGTTCGTTTGTTACTTTTTGTAAACGATAATTATCTCCCAGAAATTCGGGTAATCACCTCTCTTCTACATCACCTGTGATTCAATAAAACTGACACGAAGACAACAAAATCTCCGACTATAACACCATTTCGTCCATTTATTAATTCACTTCAGGATTTATGAAGTTACGATCTAATTCTTCTCTCAGAAGTGGGACACTACCACGAAGTTGAATGAAAAATCTTCAGCTCTAATCTCTGAAATAACTACGTCGATCTCGTCCACAATGTTAGCTTAAAATTTTAACGAACTGCAGAATCCCTTTACAAAACATTACAACCCCCTCCGTACAACCCCATTCCTTCAATTTCATCTTTGTGAAAAAGTTTATAGCCACCAATTTGAAATTTTTTTAACCCCTGTTTTTGTCATAGCTACTGTATTGTATTATTTCATAATTTTCTTTATAAACTAAAAATTTTAATTTATTTAAAACAAATGCATACGTACGTTTAGGTATAAAGCTCTTAAGTTATCATTTAAGGTACTCCACTTACATATATCTGCGTCCCCCCGCATTATAGATGAGGAAATAGACGTACAAAATGGGTGGAAATGCTTATAAGAAATGTAGGATGTTAGTGGAAATGAACAAGTTCGCGAGAGATGTAAGAAGTGAACTTGTCAGTGAGGTAGATGAACTGGAAGCGAACTCTAATGTAATTCGTTTTGGTGGTGTATACAGAAGTGTACACCAGGGAGACATTAAATTAGACGAAGCTGAATGAGCAGTATGTAAACAGAAGACAGTGGCAAGTGATTGAAATGTATGGTGTCAGTGGTAAGTTCTTAAATGAAGTGGGAATTTATGTAGTAATAATGATTGTTTAGAGTTAAGGGTGAGCTACGTGACTGGTTCTGTATTAATGTTGGAGTAAGTGATGTCGCTATGGCTGTTTAATGTGTTTACGGATGAGGCAATAATTGACGTGAAAGCGATAATGCCAAAGAGAGGAGTAACGTAGTTTGGAAAGAGAAAGCACAGCAGCTATCATATGTCACATCTGACGTATGATGATGTAGTATCTGTGAGTGAATTAAAAAATGGATTTATGAAGAACAGCGACAAGTTTTGTTGACATTTGTGACTGGAGATTACTGAAATGAATGTAAATTAAAAGTGATGTTCTTGTCGTTGAAAAACAAGGAAAACCAATATATATTAATATGGCGAATGGGGAAAATTTAGAGGTTGTGAAAGAGTTTGAATATATCGGGTGTTTGATTGACAAAAGAGGTACAAGTACATTTGGAGCTGAAAGCAGCAATGATCGTAATAAAGCTCTGGTAAAAATAAAATGACTGAGTATAGTTACAGTAAAAGGTGTACATGGAGGTGTTGGCAGCGATGTATGGATATATGAGACGCTTGTTTGTAGTTTTTTTTCAGAAGTGAGAGCACTCGAGATAAATAATGTAAGGCGCACGATGGTATGAAACGGAATGACCTGATGTGAAAAGAGGATGTTTGGGAAAATTGTGAAGTAAAATAGATCAAGCGTGATCAAGTGGAGAAATGAGTAATGTCAGAACTATTACAAATAGTGTGTAATAATAGGAGTAATAATGAGTGCGTGGTTTAAAAAGCGAAGAAATACTGCGTAAAAGAAGGAAGGATGTAATTAGTAATGTGTGAATAAATGTGAAGTTGATATACCTGTGTATATACACTGAGCGCAGAAAAATCGGCCCATTTGGAATATTGCGAAAAGCAAAAAAGTGGGCAAGCTTCTGTTTATAAACGTTTTAAAATTCGAAAATATTCTATGAGGTAACCAAATAACGAGACAAAACAATGTCAGCTGCGAACATACTAGCTGCAACGAATTTTCGACTTTTAAGAATTCGACAGTCTGACATTCAGTTGCTCTTTGACTGCTAGTGCCACTTTTTTCTTCCACTAGTGGGAGTAGGCATTTGCGTTTAGTAACAGATAGACTTCTAATTCTTTTGGGTTTCAGAATTAGACAGAATTAGAGGTCGTCGCCTAACTGAAGATGGTCGGAGCCAGCGTTACGTCGCCGATGCGCTAGGAATGCCAAGAACAACGGTTCAACGTGTCTACCAACGTTATGTAGAGACAGGAGAGTACACCCGAAGACCAGGATCTGGGAGATCGCGCTGCACATCTGCCCGTGACGATCGTTTCATCGTCTTGAGTGTTTTGCGAGATCGTCGCTCAGGGGCGTACCCAGAAATTTGCCAGGGGGGGGGGGCAAACTTGGAACTAATCGTAGAAGTATAATTGAAATAGTGATAAATAATTTTTATGTACGTTCATGATGAGCTTATCGTTCAGTTAGAGATGATGAACTAGCTACTGCTAAGACACATTATGAATAAAAATATAAAAATTATATTATAAATTATAAAAAATATAAAAATTATGATAAAAATCTGATTAGTAACATAATATTCAATGCAAACCGCAATTAGGATGCTCAGATTTGTATTAACATAAGAATAAAAAAGTGCTAATTTCGAGATTAAGCATTTCCTTCGACTGTTACCTTTATAAAAGAAAATTATTCTCAGCACCGGATTAAGAGTTTTCGGGATCCTAAGCCATTTTAGACTTTTAGTAGTAGGGGAAGCAAGAGCTAGCGCCGGAATTTTTTCACTTTCATTCTCATCCTGTTGTAACCTAGCAATTTTATTGGGATTAACAGTACTTTGATCATCATGTTCCGTAGAACCACTGTCAGTTTGGACATTTTTTCTTTTGAAAAATTTATAATGGTCCATTATCTTTAGTCCTGTGACACCTGCAAATAGTACTCTACAAAGTTAAAAATAGAAATAGGAATTATTACTAACCATAACATTAAAGTCCATTATAATGAAATAAAAAATCCAAACAGAATCCATACAAAATTTTGTGTGTGCAATACAATGTGAAAAATTATAAATTAAATGAAAACTTTGAAACTAAATTTTAAAATGTGTAAAAAACGAATACCAAATTTTAAAAATAACATTTAATGTTTCATTTCATTTATTAGTTACATGTTTGAGACCAAGCGGCTTTCACACATGATCACACACACACACACACATTCATACACACAAAGTTTTAATCAATACTTAAAATTATCAAAATTTAGAAAGTTCACAAACTAAATATTTAAATGAATGTAAACAAAAATCGATAAACTGCGGTTGCCAGGTGCCATGAAAAATGACGCAATACTCATGAAACACAAAATCGCTAGAAAGCTAGCTAACATTTTTCGATTGGCGCATGAAATTAAATATGTAAAATATTTAATTGACTATGTAAATTAAATAGTAAAAAATAATCAAAATAATAATTTATTAGCTCAAGGGGGAGGGCGATCGCCCCTGTCGCTCTCCCCTTCGGTAAGCCTCTGTCGTCGCTTGACTGCCACAAACGTCCGCAATGAGCAGGAAAGTTCTCGAAACGTCAGTGTATCGGAGCGAACCGTTAGAAGGAGACTTATGGAAAGTGGCTTACATGCTAGACGTCCAGCAATGGGCCCGGAATTGCTCCCACACCACCGCAATGCTCGTCTTGCTTTCGCTCGTGAGCA
>JAJOZX010000598.1:867500-957500 GCA_023014485.1 Bathynomus jamesi
AATTACATCTAAAATATATTTGCAGTGTGTGACAATTTGACGTTAAGTGATCCAAGCTATAAATTAAATGAGATACAGTAAGAACGGTGCCAGTATTAAATGAGATACAAGGGTAAGGGTGCCAATATTAAGCGAAAAACAAGGGGAAGGGTACCAATATTAAGTGAGATACAGGGTGGAACGGTGCCAATATTAAATGAGATACAGGGGAAAGAGTACCAATATTAAGTGAAATACAGGATGGAACGGTGCCAATATTAAATGAAATACAGGGGAAAGGTGCCAGTATTAAATGGGATACAGAGGAAAGGGTGCCAATATTAAATGAGATACAGAGGAAAGGGTGCCAATATTAATGAGATACAGGGGAAAGGGTGCCAATATTAAATGAGATACAGAGGAAAGGGTGCCAATATTAAATGAGATACAGGGGAAAGGGTGCCAATATTAAAACGTTCTATATATTTGTTAGAAACAGGAAAAGAACTTGAAAAGTAACAACGGAACCTACAGTATTAATAAGTAATCAGTTATGGGGGCCAGAAACTGGTACAGCGCTCAGGTCAACTAATGCGACCCATTTCGCTCACTCTCGGATTGTTATTACCAGTGCCGTCGGGAGTTGAACCCCCGATATCAGTGACCCTGCTTCGCTTATAGGGAAACGGTATTACCCACTGAACTACGGCTGCTGATAAGCCTACAGTAATGTGAAAACAAACGATTTATAGAAAGAGTACCTCTCTAGACCGGTACTGGAGTTCGTAATACCGTAATAATATCACTCAGGTCGTCCAGAAATTGGCACAACGTTCAGGCCGGATGAATGCAGCCCATTGCGATAACTCCTGGATTATTATAAACTACCACCATCGAGAGTCGAACTCCTGAACTCGATGACTTCACCGTAACTACCGCACGTGACATAATCTGTTTTTTTTTTTTTTTATAAGAAGGAGGGGCCAATGTTTACCTTTCTCGATTCTCCAAAACTAATTTCCGTTTATGTAAATGACTAAAGTAAAAGGTTAGCCTGGCAGAAAGATAACTCCGTAACAGACGTTTCGATCAAAATGGAGGCGTGACTTCTACGTAAACAACCATCGTTTCTCGCGGAATCATAAGGGTTTTATATATACTTTTAAAGACCTGATTAATCTACTTTACAGTGTTTAATCGATAAGAATTAATTAAGGGCCTCTTATGTTTAATATATGTGCCTGTTTAAACAGTACGTTTATTACAAAGGGTCCTATATTAGCTAGAGAGTTTTTATATTAAAAGCCCATTTGCTATTTTCAGTATGCGTTGATAAGTGAGATAGAAATCGCTCATAAAATAAGAGTAAAACTATAATACATATTTTATAAATACATCCTAAGCAATACAGGAACTTTATACGCAAATACTAAGTGTTTAGTATTGACAGAGATTTGGGAAGCCGAACTTTCAGTATAAGGACAGCGTTCAATTGACAGAAATCGCTAGTTGCATTTTATTCTTTAAAATAAGAGTGAAACTATAATACATATTTTTTTAAATACATCCTAAGTAATGCAGGAACTTGATACACAAATACTAGATGTTTAGTATTGACAGAGATTTGGGAAGCCGAACTTTCCGTATAAGAACAGCGTTATATTGATAGAAATCGCCAGTTGCATTTATTCTTTACTTACAGCACAGCATGCCGGCGTCTGTAGCTCCATGGGTAATATCATTTTCCTATAAGTGAAGTCAAGACTATGAGGTCGGGGGTTCGACTCTCGATGGTGCTGGTTAATAATAATACAGGATGTAGCGGAATGGGCCACATTAGTTGGCTTGAGCGCTATGCTAGTTTCTGGCCCTCATGACTGATTAATTATTCATAGAACACAGCATTGCGAAGAAAATCTATTTACTTATTGAAAGTTTTCAATATAAGAATCTGGACTTACGTTATGCATCTGCACCCGATATATATATATATATACGAAAATTATTTCACGAAAGTAATATATATATATATATACAAAAACGGAGAAACGAAATTAAAGGATTGTGGAAGGGGGCACACAAATTTATAAGGAAACACTATCGATTTTTAGCACAAGATTAAGATTTGTTTCCAAACAATGTTATAGATAAAAAAAAATATACATATATATATATATATATATATACAAATTTATACTGGAAATCTGCCCAAGTTTAGCACTCTGCTCTTTTTGTATATAAAAATTGAACAATTATCGATTTTTAGCACAAGATTAAAAGATTTGTTTCCAAACAATGTTATAGATAAAAAAAAAATATATATATATATATACAAATTTATACTGGAAATCTGCCCTGGTTTTAGCACTCTGCCCTATTTTTTTGTATATAAAAATTGAAAAATAAAAGTTATTAGGGTGGCAAACAATTTTTACCAAAGATTAGCGTTCTACCTTTCTTATCTAAATCTGTTCTGAAGGAATTCAAAACAACAGGATCGAGTTGAAAAAGACCTTTGCTTATGTTGAAGTTATTTGTTAGTTGGATAATGGCAGACTCAAGAATATTTCTATTAACAATTTGTCCTACGTACACTTTTACTCGGGACATGACACCCCCACTAAGAAGGCCATTTTTCTTCAATGTTCTCCGCGCCCTTAGGATCGCCAGTCCGGAATACATCGATGCCGAATTAGAAAAAATCAACGGTATTGGAAGTGATCTGTGTTATCCATCTGCGTTTATGGAATCTTGTCTCAACAAGGCAAAACGAACTTTCTATCGCGTCAATAATAACACTCGTTCTTTGTCAAAAATATTTTAGTACTTCCATTTTTCCCGGGCTTTTTAGGCATTGCTAATGTATTTAAACTTTTGGATATTAATGTAGTATTTTCATATAACAATATTGTGAAAAATATCATAGTAAAAAATAGCCCTACCAATAATTCAGGCATTATCTATAAAATTGGTTGTAAACAATGTGATTCCTTTTACATAGGTCAGACGGGAAAGGATTTGCACACACGTATAAAACAGCATCAATATTCCGTTAGAACAGGGCAATTGTCCAGTGCCCTTTTTGTCCATTTGTCAGAGTTATCCCACTGTATTGATTGGAATAATGCTTCAGTTTTATTCCACTCTAGCAACATTGTTAATAGAAATATTCTTGAGTCTGCCATTATCCAACTAACAAATAACTTCAACATAAGCAAAGGTCTTTTTCAACTCGATCCTGTTTTTTGAATTCCTTCAGAACAGATTTAGATAAGAAAGGTAGAACGCTAAATCTTTGGTAAAAAATTGGTATGCCACCCTAATAACTTATATTTTTCAATTTTATATACAAAAAAATAGGGCAGAGTGCTAAAACCCGGGCAGATTTCCAGTATAAATTTGTATATATATATATTTTTTTTTTATCTATAACATTGTTTGGAAACAAATCTTTTAATCTTGTGCTAAAAATCGATAATTGTTCAATTTTTATACACAAAAAGAGCAGAGTGCTAAAACTTGGGCAGATTTCCAGTATAAATTTGTATATATATTTTTTATTATTTTTTTTTTTATCTATAACATTGTTTGGAAACAAATCTTAATCTTGTGCTAAAAATCGATAGTGTTTCCTTATAAATTTGTGTGCCCCCTTCCACAATCCTTTAATTTCGTTTCTCCGTTTATTGTATATATATATATATATTTTTATTTTTTTTCTCTTTCTGTAACCTATATATAGGCTGTAATTCTTTTTTGTACTACAGTGTTCCTGAGGATGTCATTAGACGAAAGCGCTTGAGCACCATCTGTGTTTCCTTTCCTTCGTGGTTTTATTCATCATATATATATATATATATATATATATATATATATATATATATATATATATATATATATATATATATATATATTCCTACAGTAAACATAACAACGGCGATAATACAAATGTTAAATGGTTTAATAATGAAAGCCTTGTCCATCCCCAAGTGGTTAAGTATTAAAGGAAAGTTGTACCTCAACTTCTAAACCGATTTAAGTTACATGAGTATTTTACGTTCATGAAAATAATGTACACATACGTGTACACATTCACATTCACACTCAGTTCCAATGTTTGAAAGCACTCGCTCCAGATTTAAACATTTCTGTATATGTTCGTTTCGTGTCAAAAGGCTCAGTTTTTTATTTAAAATATCTCTTGAAACATTTGTGCAGAACCTACTGCCCGAGGGTCAATACTGTCCTGTAATTGAATTTTTCACAGTTCTTGGCTCGCAGATGGAACTTTATATTTCACACACGAGTACGTAAAATATTTTTAGTGGATTAAGTACGGAGTTGGCGAGTACTGATGTACCAACATTTTGCCAATGAATTTGTTGACGTAAGTATGCTGACATTTTGGTGTTTCTAAAACAGAAGGGAATTTTTGGCACAAAATTTTGTTCAGATGTTTTTGTAGAGCAAACAATATTTTGTAGTTTATCACTGTAGTTACATATAACTTCTTAGGTTATCCTTGGAAGAAGTGGCTAAGCAACAAAAGTATAAAACGCCAGAAAACGTAGTTAAAATTGTACCATATTTGAAAGTTGCCATAAATTTTGAACTTTTGAAGATATTTTGACGAAATATCTTCAAAAGTTTAAAAGTTATGACAACTTTCAAATCAGTACAACTTTTAACTGCGTTTTCTGGCGTATTTTACTTTTGTCGCTGAGTCACTTCTTCCTAGAAGAGCATCATATATGGTGGTCAGGAGCCAAGAACCCTAGTGCAGTGGGTAATACCGTTTCCATATAAGCGATGATGACGATGTTTTCGGGTTCTTTAACCGCCTTCGTAACAGCAAAGGTCGTGAGACGGAGGGGTCCTGTAGCTTTACGTGGGATCCGAACCACGAGTCGTTACATAATCAGGACGCATTGGTCTCCCATCCAATTACTATACTAAGACCCAATGTCGTTTAACTTCACTGGTCTATGGGAAGCACTCTTTCGACATGGCCACGACCTATTCTTTAACCTATATATTTGCTCTCATGAACGAACAATCTAGACACTAGATCATGTTTAGATCCTAGATTAAAAGGGTTTGCTTAATCTCCATTGCTAATTAAGGCCTTAGGCTATAGTCAGTTTGTGGCCCTCCTAAATGATTTATTAATCCTCCCTATAATCGAAGTGAAGACATTAGAGTCGGGTGTTCGACTCCAGATGGGGATGTTAATAACAATCCAAGAATTAGCATAATGGACAGTTTTGGCCTCAGTGTTGTGCCAATTTCTGGCTTCCCTGACTGGTTATTATTATTATTTTTATTGATGTTGTTATTCAGGACCAGGGGTCTTTTATGAGTAATACTGTTCACCCTCCTTACAACACACCCTCGTGAAAGTAATCTAAATGTTAACTCATCTATTTTATATAAAAGAAAATACTAAAAACGACCCAAAATTATTAGAACATTCGTCATGGGCCAAACTGTTTCTTTGTTTCTAAAAGGCCACTTTTACTCCTTTAATAATTTACAGTAAATAACAATTCTTTTACATTAAAAAAAACAAACCCAAACACTTGACATTGATTGTAAATTGTGCGAGAGGTACGCGGAAAGCATTTGTCCTCGAGTCTGGCTGTCAAAATTGAATTAGACGCGAAGAGGGCAATTGAGTGGAGTCTTTCTTTAGAAGCAGAGACCCTCTTATTTGTTTATTCTTCAAATTAGACAAGAGATTTTTAGCTTAAAGCATTCATTTTACGATTACTGATTCAGAGATACGGATGCTAAAGAAAGTAGGCGCACTTAAGATGAAAACAAGTCAACTGAATTTTTTTTTGGGGGGGGTGGGGATTCGTTATAGGGGTGTTATGGGGTCGTTTCCTACAAAGGGTCGTTTCCTACAAGCCTCCGGAGTGTAGTGCGGGTCAAATATATCTTTATAAGTTGTTCCAATGAAGAGTTTTTTGAAAAAAGTTTAGACGATTACAAATTTTGTAAAACTGTCAAATAATCATGCTTTGATAACCCTCAATATTTGGACAAGGGTTTTATCAAAGCTCGTTGCAATCGGTACTACCATTGAACAAGTTTAAGTCTGTCAAGTGACTATTATAAGATTGTAATAAAGAAATCACTTAATCTTTGTTAACAGCACTTAAAACAAACGTTTTAATGTGGTTTTCATACGTGGAACTTCATATTATTATTAAATTTACTATAATAAAATTTACAAAGATTTACATCCAAAAATTAATAATTAATTTGAAAAAAGGAAAAGAAAAAGGTTGATGAAAAATTTTCATCAATAATGAATATATAAAACTTTCTAATCGCTTCTTCATTTTAGTGAGAAATACAGATTGAAATCACTCACAAGTGAAATTAGTAATTATACAAGATTTTCAGTTCCAAAGTTAGTCTTTGATGGCACCATTTATTGAAGAAAATGTCAGTTAAATCCCTCTTCCAGATAAACGTCATTTATTGAATGTTATTTTCGTTCAATTTAAGTCTTATATGTTAACTTTGAACAATATATTAACAGTAATTTAAATATTAACCAGCGGCCTTCCGTAGCTCAATGGGTAACACCATTTCCTTATAAGCGAAGACACTGAGGTTAGGGGTTCGACTTCTGATGGCGTTGGTTAACCCTTTACTGCCCAAAAGGACAAATTTGTAACCTTTCAAATACACGCATTCATAACTTAACCCTACAAAATATTTGGGCAGTAAAGGGTTAATAATTATGCAAGTTAGCGAAATGGACTGCATTAGTTTGGTCCGGATGTGGTGCCAGTTTCTGGCCCTCCTGACTGATTAACATTGTTGAGGTTAAACTAACAGCTGTTCTTCCTTCCACACAATAAAAAAAATTGGTTGGTAGACAAGTGGGTACTCTGGGTAGCCTAGTGGTTAAGAGGCTGGGCTGCTTATCAGAAGGTCGTGAAATCGAGTTCGGGCAAGGGCTTTGTAATTCCTGACCACCCGTGGTGAGCCGTGGTTCGGATTCCACGTTAAACTGTAGGTCTAAGGTGGAGTGACAAGTTTCACCTTCGTCAGAATGAACAGTTCAGGTGGAAGCAAAATCAAGGTTAATCAAACAGTGTATAACCAATTTTGGCCTTACCGGAGATCAAACTTGCTTCTCTGAAGGTACAACTCTTGCGAGTACCACTTACCCATTTGTTCAATGGAACGACTTGATGGAGAGAGGACTAATTTTGTTTATTTTATTAACATTAATACTTCTACTACCTCCGTCACAATTACCGTTAATGTCTCCATACCGTAGTAGGGAACCCCTAAAACGATATCTATGCGTAATATTTCATTAATGGTTACGTTGCCCTCTTTCCTTTCCAAGAATACTCGTCCCAAAGACCAAAAGACGAAATGACGAATAAAGCCTATTGTCACTATGATCCATTTATGGAGGAAGCAATGCAAAAACCACTTACATTAACTTTAATAATTCTACCTCGTGGAAAAAAGTTTGCAGAATACATTTAGCAAAGTATTTCAGCATTATTCTACACCGAGAAGCAACAACTGTTGTTCGCTACACACACTTACAGAATGTAGCATTAAATACGACTGATTTAAGGTGTTGATAAATCGGCCATTCCTACAAATAAAATTTAATGTTCAAACTGAAAGCTCGTAAAAAACCTGATGAACCCCAACTCTGTTAAAATATGACACGCTTTCATTTTCAGTGTGCAAATAGTACGGGATATATAAACCTTGGTTAACTTTGGTTTAGCTTCCACCCGAATTGTTTATTCTGACGAAGCTCAAGCTTGTCACCCCACCTTAGACCTACAGTTTAACGTGGAATCCGAACCATGCCCCACCAGCAGCCTGCGCGCCGCCTGCCGTCACCGGGTCTCGATCTCGGGCCGAGGGATTCGTAGTCAGCGACGTTAACCACTGCACTACCGAGGCGCATATATACACAGGGTGATTCAAAAGTCAGGTTACATAGGGAAATACTGTATTATGTAATGATACAGGGGAATAGTCACATCACATGTTCGATATGGCCACCGTTAACGGCAATGCACTCGTGCAGCCAGCTAGGAATATCACATCAATGCGCTCCTCCTTCGATAACATCTCATAACTCATTTACCTGCAAAGAAACAGAAAAGCCCTATGTAACCTGACTTTTGAATCACCCTGTAGTTTACCTGAAGTACATACTGTAAACCTAATGTCCCTATCCGCCCTATCTTAGCCGCCTTTACTAGTCACTGCTTTTCTCTAACTAAGTTTTTGTCTCTCCTTGATTTCAAATTGACAACTAACAATTTTACCATTTTAAATTCTTTTAACTTTGTTCAAAAGATCACTAAAATTCTTGATGCTGATAAGCTCTTTATGACCAGTTTCGATGTAGAGTCCTTGTTTACGAATGTCCCGGTACAGGAAACCATTGATATCTGTTTGAATGCGTTGTTTCCTAATGGCTCCTCCAAAGTAGACCTTTTTTTGTATATATATACCCAAACGCCTCTCCCACCGCAGTGAGGTCGCGTCAGGAACAGGCAGGAAGCGCCTCAATCGCTCACATTCACTTCATCAGCTGAAATGACAATAATGCACCTGCCTCAGGGCAACATTATCCACAGCCCAGTCCCACACAGAATACTCCACGGTTTCCCCAGACCGCTTCATACACCCTGAGTCGGCACATTGCCAGCCCGCGCCCCCCCATGTACCACATCGCTCCACTTTTTTCTATCTAGCGCGCATCTTTCACCCTCCCAGACGTCCAGGCCCCGCTCACCCAAACCCTCCCTCACCCCATCCTTCCATCTCCTCCTCGGTCTACCCCTCCCCCTTTCCCCCTCCAACACACAAATCCTCTTTAGTATCCTCTCCTCACTCATCCTCTCCATATGCCTAAACCATTTTAACACTCCCTCGTCTGCTCTTTCCACAAGATCATTTGACTCCCACACATCTCACGGATAACAATGTTAAAGTAGACCTGTTCACTAAAAATTATTTTGCTTCATCACTTAATTTGGCTGTAAAAGACACTGTCTTCATATTTGATATTAGACTCTATAAACCAGTGGTTCTTAACCTTTTTTGCCCCGTGCCCCGCCTACGAGTTGATTTCTGACCCATCGCCACCCCCCGATGTTCAAGTGCATTGACTAATATTATAGTTCATTAAATTTATTTGATATAAAAAACCGAAACACAGACATCTTCCATTCACAATTTTATTTCATATACTACATTATAAAGATAGCTGTTGTGCAAAACAATTCTAAGAACATTTACAGAGGTAACACAATCAAGTACTCATGATTAATGGGGTGGATGGTACTGTCTCTTTTCACTTACAACACCGACGATCGTTCACTGAACTCCGCGCTCCCCAGTTTAAGAACCACTGCTATAAATAAATAGAGCGTAGCCATAGGTTCTCCTTTGGACCACACATTTGCAAACGCCTTCCTTTGCTTTTATGAGGCTCGCTGGCTCGATGACTGCCCCATTTCCTTCAAACCATTTTTTTACCGTAGATATGTGAATGACCTCTTTTTGTTATCCCAACATCCTTCTCACGTTGACCAATTCTTGATGTATCTAAATTCTAAACATCTCAGCATTAAATTCACTAAAGAAAAGGGGTAGAATGCCCAGTTAGCTTTCTTGGACGTCAATATTCATAGAACCAATAATAGTAATTTTAAAACTTTCTTATATCGTAAGAAAACTTTCACCGGTCTAGGTACATATTTTTTAAGTGATGTTCCTTTTGGCTTTAAAGTTAATTCCATTAAAACCCTTATTCAACGCGCATTCAAGGTTTGCTCCGATTACACTGGATGACAAAAAATACCTTTTTTTTTTCACATGAACAAAAATGGGTGGATCTTATAGGTATTTTACCGCTGAGTTAAAAAAATGACCTCAAAATTTGTCTATCACCCACCAATATTGAGTGAATCGAAAATGAAATTTGGACTAATTTAGAGACGTAATAGCAATATCAAAGTAGAAAATGCATATTGAACTCACCTAAAATGTTCACTGAGCGAAATCAAATGAATAACTGACAAATGAAAGCCAACAGTGACGTGCAGCATCTTATAAGTAGAGGAGGAGCAAGGGAGAGACCCCGCCCCCTTCGTATTCTGAGTCAACTGCTAAGTAATGTAAATTCGTGTGTCACTCTAAAACTGCGGGTGATAGAAAAATTCTGTTTTCATTTCCGTAATCAACGTAAAAAATTACATATAGTTCAATTAAAAATACCTCTGACAAAAACTTTGTTGACTAATGTTACTTTTGTTTTCGTTCTGAGATGTGTTTTTTAATTGATTATTTTAACTCTAATTCTTATCAAAAGGACTTGATAAGGAAACATATTCGAAACTATTTAAATAATCATTTTAAACCCCAACTCCATGTTCCCACCGTTCAAAAAGACAAAAGATATTTATCGATGCCCTTTTATGGCTACTTAAGCCAAAGGATCGTAAAAGACCTAAAACGCTATCTCGCCCAGTTTTATTCACAAATTGATTTTAAATTTATATTTATCATCAATAATTTTAACATTGGCTCATATTTTAAACTTAAGGAAAGGTTGCCCGATGCCCTCGTCTCCAACCTAGTTTACTCTTTCAATTGTGGTTGTAACGTCACGTATGTTGGCAGCTCCGTCCGCCAACTTAAGGTACGGGTCGATGAGCATCGTGGCATTAGTAGTCGTGCTTCTTCTACTAAATAGACCAGCCAAATCCTCAATCCGTGAACATTGCGAAAGTAACAACCAGTTTTAACCACCTTGCAAAATGAAACAGACCTGAGAATAAAATGCATTTCACAATTAAATACATGAAATGAATGAATGATGCAAAACCACAAGGAAAAAAAATGATTCCAAGTTTTTGTGTATTCAGAAGTACACCTCGTCAGGGAATGAACGTCATTCCCTGACGAGGTGTACTTGTGGGTTTGCAATATATATATATGACAAAATCCGAACTTGAATGACTAATTCTGCGTACAAATTAAATATAGTAAGTTAATATTTTATATATATTGTGTGTGGTGGTGTGTGTATATATAGTAAGATTGTGAGACTACAAGGTGTTCCACTTAAATGGAACCATAGGGAGTAATTAACAATGTCTTTTTTTCCAGATTTGTGAGGGTAAACATAATAAAAGGTAATAATAAGGTAATAAAGGTAAATAAAAGTACCACTATCCTTTCCAATCTTTTTACTCCTTACGGTTCCATTTAAATGGGAGTAATAAAGATTGGAAAGGATATTGGTACCTTTATTACCTTTGTTTACCTTTATTACCTTATTTTATTACCTTTACCTTCATTACGTTTATCCTTACAAATTTGGAATAAAAAAGACATTAGTAATTATTTCCTATGGTTCCATTTAAATGGAACACTCTGTAAACAACACATCACAGGAATCACTAGTCTATTCATTAAAACAAACCACCTAACTTAATTTCCTGAAGTCTCTGAGTGAAACAGTAATTACGCGAAATTACTGAAAATTTCAGGGATTTCATGAAATCACTAGTTTCACAATCTTACTTTAACTGTATATATATTTGAAAATATTGCTGGAAACCGACCATAATATTAAATTACATTTTTAATCCTCATTTCTTGAAAGAGTTTCATGGCAAAGTATGATAATACTGCACAACATTTTTCATATATATATTTAATGATAATAATAATAATAATAATAATAATAATAATAATAATACACTATTTCTTCCTTGCATTAACTTTACATCAAGTTTCTATTAGCTTTATGTTTACGAGTACAGGAAATACATAGTTCTGTCGTTCATTACATCTGTCTATAGAATATGGTTTACTGGCGTCTTAATGGAATATAGAACGTACGATAAACAAGAGAAAATACAAGTTTATGGGTAAGAATCCCTTACTCTGAGATAGTGTGACTGCCTTTTACGCGAATTATGAGCTGCGCCTCCCACGGGAGGGCTTAGGTGTGAGATGGTGTCCTGCGAGGCGAGAGGACCAAATTTATAATAGGGGGAGGAGAGTCTGAATTTTCAAGGGACAGACGATGCGGGAATAAGGATACACGAGATGTCCTAGAAGGAGTTTCAACCAAGAACTGAAACGAGATAACTTTTTTTTTCCCAACTATTTTTGGGGGGTGGGGGAGATGAGGAAGGGGGAATGGGGAAGGGGTGGTAAGGGGAACTTACTTCTCTTTATAAAGAATATTTATGGCAACTCTTTCCATTTCGTTAAGTTTGTTTCGTGGGTTTAAAAATTTAAATTAAAGTTTATATACACTTCCGAGCGAGTTATTTACACAAATTGTATGAAGTACTTCAATGTTTAAAGCAGGAAGAAAGATGATAACAACATCGCGTAAGAAAGAAACTTTGCTACAGAGTTTAGAGGGAATAACTTAATTAATTATCTTCGTTCTGATTTTTTTTTTTTTTTTTTTAAGCAAATCAATTTTATATAATTTGCGAAGTTTACAAATCTTTGGAATTTAAAATCTTTAAAATCGATGTAAAAATTAATCTTTTTTTTTTTTAATACTGAAACTTTTCTTATAAAGTCTAAATTTACAGTAATTGTTTCCGGCAATTTAAAATAATTTATATTCTGTGAAATTCTTGAATTTTTTTTTCTCTTTCATTAAATAGCTGAAAATGGGCATTGTTACAATTAGTGATAGGAAAGGAAATGCCCAAATTGTTGGAACAGATTTTACTCGACATAATTTAACCTAACCTCATCTTCCATGAGCTAACTTACGCCAGCACCGGTAGCTTAGTGGGTAACGCCGTTTTCCTATAAAAAACGAAGTTAAGACACGAATCATGGGTTCGATTCTCGATGGTGATGGACCAATGGACCGCTTTAGACTGGCCTTATCGCTGCACCAGTTTCTGTCCCTATTCACTGAAAATTATTATTATAACCTAACTTAGTTTAATCGGTGCTGGTTAAGTATGCGGTCTACCTACGATTCGGCGGTCTACCTTTTAATTATAGCTTCCTATCTTGTTTACTAATTGTTTGTTTACATCCCATTGTCAATCGCCCTTGACGATTGGTTAGGTTTAGTCATGATATTTTCGTTAGTTTTAACGAAAATATCATGATTAAACCTAACCAATCGTAGGTAGACCGCACACTTAACCAGCACCGTTTAATCTGCAGGGCATAACCGAGGAGGAGGTCCCATCCCCTTTAAAATTATAGGGAACCCTAAAAAAGGGTATTATACCCTCTTTTCTTAGTTGATGATTTTCATACCAAGATTTTGAACTCTGAAGAATTATAAACACATCAACAGTATTTAGTCTGTTTTAAATCTCAGCATTATATTATTAATAATGTTTTCGGGCTGTTTAATCTCGGTGGGAATCCCTTGGTCTAGTACGTGCATTCGATGCCCCCATATATACATCGCAAAGAGCTGGGGTGGTTGGGGTGGGGATGGGATTAAATCTCATCTCTTCTCTATCATTCTACTTTCAGAAGCATTCTCATTACTGGCTTCATAAAAGTTTAAACAGGTTTTAAAGAAGATGGATTTTGCTCGGCATATAATGATATGCTATATATACTCTATCTATCTATCTATCTATCTATCTATCTATATTACGTGGTAGGAAATGCCTATTTAGTGACTATACACACATTCATTATCTAAAAAAAAAAACATTTCTCATTCTCCGTGGGGTAGTAACGGCGCTTGAACTTGTAACGGGAAACATTCAAATCATTTACACACACACACACACACACATACACACACACACACACACACACACACAAACACACACACACAAGGATACATACAAATCACCAAGCCATTGCAATTTTGAAGAACAGTACATTTTCCACATTGCAATCTTACATGAAACAGGAATCTCTCAAAACTGAATGTGTGCAATACCGAAACGCATCATACAATTCGAGAAACATTTAAAACCAAAGTATAAGGAAATACCTTTTAAATGAACCACTTCCCGTTTCCGTACACGACACTTTCTTCTTCTAAACATTTCAAACATTTCAATTTAGTCAATTTGCATCGCTACCTAACTTCATTTTATAGTAATAACTGTAAAAAGTATTTACTTTCTGAACCTAAATTTATAAAACCAGCATTTAATCTTGTTATATAATTCATGGCGTCCTCACACTCACTCACTCTCACACTCGTTCACTCACTCACTCGCACTCACTCACTCACTCTGTGTGTATGTGTGTGTGTGTGTGTGTGTGTATATATATATTTAGGCCGGGTCGAATTTTTTTATTTCTTACGTACATAGTGTGAGGTGGTTCAATCAATCATAGTAACACCCTGGTAAAATATTTTTGAATTCTGAGCCCCCCCCCTACCGGTTTCAGTTTTTTCGGAAAATTTGTAAAATTCGAGATAATATGCAATTTACTTCGAAATTTTTTTATTATTACAAAAGTTCGCTTATAAAACAGTTATATTTATTTTTTAATGAAAAAAAATTTTGAAAATACAAAAATGCATGAAAAAAAAATTTAATTAAGAGAGAAATTCAATAGAATTTTTGACCTAAAACTAATGTTTATTTTTATTCCTTCCATTGACCTTTCCACTCAAAAGTAGGCAGTTCTTTTCTAGACTCTAAAGTATTTAAAATAAATTTATGCCGATTAGTATAACCAATTCTTTTCTAAGTCCTCTCTGTCTTGAAAATCGACAGCTTCATTTTCATTATCATCTTCTATCACTTCTGATGATACAAATTCCATTGCTTCTCTTAATTTTAATTTTTATTTCTTTTCCCTTTCCTGTGCTTTTTGGATTTTGCCCAACTTTCTCAAATTACTTGAAGTAGTTTTTTTATCAATTTTTCCTAACTGGATTTTTTCTTTCTTTTTGACCAATAAAAGCTTCCCATTCTATAATAGGTATTTTATGTTCACACCTACAAAGTTTTCTATCCCTTATGCCTTTATCATAACAGTGGCATGGAGATATGTCAAACATCTCGTCATATTTCTTTAATTTTTCATAATATTTTTCATTTCTTTTTATCATAGGGCATTTAGTTAACTTATCAGCATCTTCTATAAGTCTAGTAACTCTAACATAAATTCCCTTTGTATCAATTGTTGGGAAAGAAAATTTTTGCCAAATTTCTTTTATATCTTGAACAACTACGTTATAGCAATCATTTTTACTTATTTTACCCTGTGCTTTAGATTCTTCCTCTCTAACAATAAAATGGAAGTGCCTTACAACATCATCTTTTGATGGCGTCATGGCAGATGAAAATTTTGCTGGATATCCGAAGGCTGCATTGTGGCTTCTTTTTCTAGTAGCCATAATTTAATTTAATAAGATTTTAACTATATTTTATTTATTACTGATATTTTAAAATTAAATAACGTATTTTAATACAAACTTTTAACATTCTAGGTACCTAAATAGGAATCTGGAAAGAAAAAAACAAAAATAATGTAATATTAGGTCTTATATCCGGTGCTATGAGTCAGCACCAGATTTAAGACCCTACCCCCTACCCCCCAATCTCAAAAAAGTAGGTGAATGGTCTATTCTGATATAATTCGTGCCGGGGAACCCGATTTTGGCCATCCGAAAGCAAAAAAAAAAAATATTTACGGTCGATTTTTACGATTTTCGATTTATGGCCTATTTCCCATACAAATTCATATGGAAAAAAGTGAGTATCGGTAGTGGGGTGGGGTAGCGAAAGTCCCACAGCCTTGATTTTTGGTGAGGATACTACTGTTACAAAATGATCAAACTCACAATATGTACCTAAGCAAAATCTTGACCTTGACCCCTTTTCGACCCGGCCTAAATTTTATATATATATATATATATATATATATATATATACCTTATGAACCTTATGTTGTTTCGTGCGTTGGTCTCTCTTCACACGGAGGTCAAGCTGTTGGCCCCGCCTCTAGGTCTGGCCTGGTGGAGGAGCGAGTTGCTTTCTTGCGCTCTCCATCGTACATAGCCAGGCACGCCCGGCTCATCTGGTACTGTCCTGAGCCAGACATCCACTCTTTTCTTGAAGACTTCAACTTTGAACCCCGTTACGTTTCTGAGGTCCTTAGGAAGCTGGTTGAAAAGTCTTGGCCCCCTGACAACCAAGCTATTTTCCTTCAGGGTTGAGGAGGTCCCTTGTCGGGCCTTTAATTTGGGAACACTACACATTCTGCCTTTCCTATTTTCCAGTATTGTTTGAGTGGTAATTGGGTTTAGTTTTAGGTTTGGTACCAGTTTTTCGATCATTTTCCATATGTAGATTATGATGTACCTCTCTCTTCTTCTTTCCAGTGAGTACAGATTTAGTTTACGTAGTCTTTCCCAGTAGTTGAGTTCTTTGCAGCCATCAATCTTGGCTGTGAAATGCCTTTGCGTTTCTTCTAGTTTATTAGTTTCTTCCTTTTTATATGGGGACGTCAAAACTGAGCAGCATTCAAGTTTTGGTATAATCAGTGTTTTTAGCAGGGGAATCATTACTGTCTTGTCCCTTCTCTTGAACGTTCTTAGAACCTGTCCGGCGACTCTTTTTGCTTTATTTATCGCTATCTGATTTTGTGTTTCGAATTTCGCATCATCTGTCATTAATTATTATCCCGAGATCAGTCGCTTTCATGCTTCTCTGAATTTCCTGTCTATCTGGAGCATAATATGCAGTCTGTTTAAGTTCTTCTTTTCTACCATATCTCAAGAGCTGAAATTTCTCGGCGTTGAATGACATGTTGTTGTCTTCTGACCATTTGTATATATATATATATATATATATATATATATATATATATATATATATATATATATATATGTCAGCAACACCTGAACATGAAACTACATCAAAATAATTTTAATAAAGTTACAGAATAAATGGCGTATCTTCACTCCTTCAAACCGAAGATCACTCTTACATAATGAATGGATGACTAAATTAATTTTTAAATGACATGAATAAAAAGATGACGAAGCGAAAGAATAACTAAAAAATAAATAAATACGAGTAATATATATATATATATGAAACACTCAACTGAATGAATAAGTTATTAAAAGAATGATAAATTAGATATATAATGACGTTACTCATTAAAGAATGACTAAATAAATGATGACAACAAAATGAAAAATGAATTAGAAGTGGGTGACATTTTTTCGACCAAAAATTTATATTATGTTTTATTAAATAGATTTATACGCGTCCGATGCGGGTAACATTTAGTAACTCCTTAAAAATGTCGAGAAAAACTGAAAAATATTCTTTGTTAGTCATAATTTTTGTATCATTTTTGGACGTTGTTTTTAGTGTGAATTTTTAATCGGTAGTTTTCTCGTGGATTCTCGAAATAGAAGACTGAGCTCGCCTTATGAATAAACTAAGTCTAGAACGTGGATTCCCAGTTCTTTGGGACGAGAACCCTCTAGAGAAATCAGTGATAAAGGTCCCGAAACTGATACAGCGCTAAGGCCAACTAATGCAGCCTACTCCTGTTATTATTATTATTATTATTATTATTATTACCAGTATCATCGGGACTGGACCCGGCCCTCTGTGTGTTTCTTCACTTCGTTTATACGAAACGGTGTTTTGGCTATACCACGACCAGTACGCATATACATACCTCTGTATGGTTGGGGACCACTGCTTTGTAGTATTAGAAATAACTTGCCCTAATTTAATATTTAATTCCATATGGACTTTCATCATTGGGTACAATAAGCTAGTGCAGAATGTAAATTAACCCCCTGATTCACACACACACACACACACACACACACACACACTCTGTGTATACAGTGTGTGTGTGTGTGTGTATATATATGTAAGTGAAAAGGTTAAAAGATTTTATCATGTCTTTCACAAAAAATTACATAAATATAAAACTAAACGTCAAAATCTATTTCCTGGTCCCATTTTTAAATAAAATAGGAACGCCAAAAACAAAAAAAAAATAAAAAAATTGTAAACAAATCAAGAAATGACAGTAGAAAATGTTACAGTAAATGTTTCAACAGAAATTTACAGTGATGACTGTAAATATTTACAGTTTAAACGTATTGATCATTTTCAAAATCCAGTAATAAAATGCTAAAACTTCTACGAGTTTAATAAAATAATAGAAAAAGTAATGACATATTCGCACGTTCTGAAATGTCATGAACAATTTGATCATAACACGCGATTGAAAATGATGTTCAAATCGTTCGTGATTTGGTATGAACACTGTTGAATATGTAATTAAATATTAAATACAAAAGTCTACGTCATGCCGATAAAATTTAGATTATCACCAGTGCACGTAGTTCAATGGATAACAATGTACCCGATAAGCGAAGTACTGTAAAAATACTGAGGTCATTGGGTTCGACTCCCACCAATGGTAGTAAGAATAACGAGGGAGTTGTAGCAATAGGTCGTGTTAATTGGCATGGGCACCGTGCTAGTTTCTGATCCTCTCACTGTTTATTATTATTATTAACACCATTTCCCTAAAAGCGAATTAAGTTAAGCTACTGAGGTCGGGGGTTCGAATCCCAATGATAGTGCTGGTTAATAATAATAATAATAATAATAATAATACAGGTGTTTGCGCAGGTCCGCGTGTTCGTCTGGACTGAGCGGGTGAGCGCCGTGCCTGATCCAGTTTCTGGCCTTTCATCCATCCAAAAAATATACAAAATAAATTCCTCGACTTTTTGAACTTTCAGATTCCCCAAATTTTAAATATTAACATAAAAATATAAATTCCATACCAAAATTTTAAATTTTTCTTTGTATTTTTAATTTTAATTTTATTAATTTAAATTTTAAATTTGCAAAATTTATTAATTATGCGTGGCAGATGAACGCAATTTATTACTGATATATATATATATATATATATATATATATATATATATATATATATATATATATATATATATATATATATATATATATATACAGTATATATATATATAGTATACACGAAAGGCCTTGGAATCATTTTTCCTTTTCCTTGTGGTTTGCATCATTCATTTATCTCACGTGTTTAAGTGTTAGTGTTTCATCAAGGATGATGAGATACACATTAGCGTTAAATGGCCTCAATTGGCGTGTGGCTGCTCAAAAACCTTTGCTGAGGAGAAGTAACCAATCAATGAGCCTGAAATGGTCGACAGAAATGAACCAGTGGGATGATCAAGCATGGGAAAAAAGTGCTCTTCACAGATGAGTCCAAATTTGAGCTCTTTAGGAACAATCGATGGTAGTTTGTTCGAAGAGGGGGTCGGAGAGCGACATAGCAATCAGTGTATACAACAGCTACAGTGAGGCATGGGAGCGGATCATGACAAGTTTAGTTACACACTACCTCGCGACTAAACACCGTTTTTAAAACTTAAAATCGTTTGTAACAATAACACAAAAATCCTTTGATGCTTCGTTTAACCCACTGTTGCACATACATACTATGATTAAATTTACTGTGTGATAACCTATATGCATGACTTTACATTTATCTACTTTAAAGTCCATTTTTTTTATGCAGGAAAGAGTGGCTAAGAACAAACGCCACTTATTAGACCACTGTACTAAATCTACTAAATTTAACTAAAATATTATTATTTATCCATCCTTATTCACTGTTTACACATTATCTCTATAGTAACTGGTATAAGCACGTTTATACGTTATAACTACCGCAGAAATGTGTAATAGTATAATAGTAATATGCAATAGTGACCTCTTTTCTTCAATCACTTGTTTAGAATTAATAGTTGTAAAATGAAATGAATATCAAAGGATCTCCCTCCCCCTCCCTCCCCCTCCCTCTCCCTCCCCTTCCCTCAGAGAGATGGTGTCCCCCTCAATGACAAGGGTAAAGGTGTGCTGGCCACGCTGCTCGACCGGCACCTTTACCGTATGGTGAGATCAAGCCCGGGGGTTGATGAAGGGCCCACACCGGGGAGAGATGATCTTTAGCCGCTGGCGGACGTACCTTCAACTGAAGGGTGCGTCCATGTACAGGTGGGTGACCCTCCTTCCCCGTTAGAGGGGGCTCAGGCTCCTGCGGAAGTTGCCCCCTCGTTGGTGAGGGGCTCTTCAACTCCCGACAGCCATGGCTGTTCGGGAAACGGATCGTGCTAGGGGGCGGTCAGAATAGGGAAGGCTCCCTCCGTGTGGTTCTTTTTAAGCTAGGTCATTAGGAATAAGTTTTGCGAGCTACGTGCGTTCTTAGCATCAGAATATCAGCATATCGTTGCTATCACCGAGTCCTGGATTCATACTGATCGTAGGGACTACGTTGGAGAGTTCAAGATTCCCGGGTATAGAATGTTTCACAAGGACCGCACCCGTGGGGAGGGGGGAAGGTTACTAATATACGTCAGGGACACGTTGAGTCCAGTTGATTGCCAGTTCCGATCGGAACAGGAACTGCTTGACGTCGATCTGAACCTGGGAGGGACGAACTATAGGTTAAGCTTGATGTACTAGGGTGTGTCAATTTGGGAGGTGAAAATTAATTTTTGCCAATTCCTTCACTGAGGGGTTTTAAAAATATGTTTTTGGATGTGAAGAATTCAAATCTGCTATTATTTTTGTGATTGCTCAACACTTAGCTTGGTAAATCTACGTTTGATTAAAAAGCACATAAATTGCTCTCGGAAAACAACATTTATTAATTTTAGCTTCTCAAAATGTCAGGTAATGCTATAAAAATTTTAGTTTCTCTGCATAAAACATATCCTAGTAATCATAAAACATATCCTTGTAATCATAAAACAACGTTAGAAAGTAATGACATCAGTAAAAAAAATATTTAAACAACAAGTTTCATCAAGTCTTGCTTTGATTCGTTCTTGGACATCAGCCGCCGACTTGCTTCTTGGCCTCTGATATAGCCCTCACGTTTCTCATGTGTATACACCCTGCCTGCTGCCTCTGTGACTTGTTTCACACACCTCTCTATTGACTGAATGACAGGGCCACTGTGGAACTTGCATAGGCTTGTCAAAGAACTTCTTTACTTCCGCTGTAGTCAGTTTACATGTCAAAGGAGGTTCAAATACCCCGTCAGACCAGTCTGTCAGCTCCAACACGGAAGAAGCACTGGGGTTGATGGAAGGTGTCTTCCTGGGACGTACAGAAAGATCTCCAAGTGTGTCATCATCTCCACCCCTCATGTCAACAATCTTTTGGACACCAGCTCTCCTCTCCTCACTGTCATCTGAGCACAAGAGTGTCTGGATTATCATTTCGCTGAATGCATACCATGCTGAGCGCTTGATGGTTGGCAAAACAGCATCCACTACAGCCTTCTTTTGCAGCCTAACTAGCCGCAGCTGAAACAAGATGTGGCGTGGGCCTTCCACCCAAGAGTGTTTTACTTTGATGTTGAACCAACAGGGGTAGTACACACCAACAATGTATTCCACTATCAGTCTTAAGTTGTTGAGGGTTTTGCCTTTAAGGCCATGTTTTGAAACCCATATGCGACAAAGCCTGTTTGCTGTTGTCAACCACCTTGAATGGCTCACTGGACCAATTTCAAGAAGGGCCAGATCTGTGGGAAGTTCTCCTGTCCTTATGGCCTGTGTGATCCTATACCCGTACGCTTGATCAGTAGAGAGATCCTTTACGACATTGTCACTCAGTGAAGTAAGAGGCTCTCCAATTGAGAGTTTGGTGAATGAAGGATCAATTTCAAGTTCGGTTGCAGTGTCTAGCATCTTGCCAATGTTACCTGTCCACTTGTTGTTAGACAAGGTCTTCCCATCCAGTGCTGTGATCAAGTGTCGCAGGGGTAACTCGTTAGTGTGGAGGGCACAAACCAACCAGATCAGCTTACGGCAAAGCTTGACCTCTACCCAATGCATGGAACCACCCTCCCAGCCAGTGTTAACATTTGTAGAATCACCTCCAATGGCCTGCAGGCTTTTATCAATGCCCTTCTTCTTCATGAAATCTACAAGATTATCAGCAATAACTTCAGCAGGTTTTTTCTCGTTGAGCCTTTCTCAGGAGTGAAGTGGTAGAGATATCTTCCACCTGGCTCACTGCACACAGAATAATGCTCTTCTTTGATGATGCTGGGGAACTGACGATCTGAATTGTCTGCTTTCAGCATAACTTTAGTTGTATCTTGACGGCCGTCAAAGAAGATGCAGTCAATTTCACCCTTCTTACAAAGATCATCAAATTCCTGATCCAGGGATCTCATAACTTTTTCTTGGGCCCTCTTGACTTTATTGTGATCAACTACAAGTCTCTTGTCTTCTTCAGTGATCAAGCCAGCATCCATAAAGGCAGCAGTGGTGATGGCAGCTGTGGCCCGCAGGCCAACACCATATCTGATGCTATGCATAGCAACATTAGGTATTTCTAATGTGTTGTACTCTGGCTTTTTATTGGAAGTTGAAGACGTGCTTGGTATTTCTAATGTCACTTCATAACTTCCATCCTTTCCATCTTGAGCATCAGCTATTTGTTCTTCATTTTCATCATCAGAGAAAATTATTTCATTTGATGGCATTGAAACATCCTGCTTACTTGTCTACTTATATTCAGCAAGCCTTCTTCTTTCGTCTTCTTGCCGCTTCTGCTTTTTGACTTGTCTGTTGTGCTCAGGTTGATCTGGCAAGCCAATCTGATGTGGTCCAATAGAACCAGACTTGTCTCTCTGACCTTTAATGAAAGCAAGTTCCTTCACAGGGATCTTCATCTCCCTAGGGCATGTACAGTTAATGCGAGTTTCGTTTTTGCAACCAGCATCTGCAAGGCAGCCAAATTCAGAGCAGAGAACAATTTTACACTTGCAACTGAGGATGTCAAAAAGCTTGTCAAGTTTTGCAATGAAAGCCTCTTTGACATGTAGCTTTCCTCTCCCAAGAGATATGTTTTTGGCCTGCTCCCAGCTCTCTGGATCTTGTTTAAGATTGTGACTCGTGAATTTACAACGGGGGCTACAAAAGAACTGTTTGCTCGTTCCCACTTTTCAAGCACTTTAGGGTAAATGTCCTTTGCAAGACTGGCTGCTGGGTAGTTTCTCACATCCTCACCACTTTGTTCTCTTAGCAGTAGCCCATATTTCAGAACGTCTCGCAGAGTTGGGAGTTCAGAGGGCAACAACTCTCTACCAGTTCCAATTAGGTTGCTCATATGTGTGAATGTCCCCAGTCTTGTCCTCCTTTTAGAAGCCATTGTAGGTCAATTCCCACTGGTTAGGATGGTAGCACTGACGGACAAGTAATCTTCAGCACACTGATGAATATGTTTCAACCTGTGAAATAAGCAAAAACAGCAGTGCATTATATATACAGCATATATAATTATTATATAATTCCACAAAAAAGTCAAAAAAGTCACTGTTTTTATGTAGCATGATGTACAGACCTTCGCATCTCCTCCTCGAGGAGGATACAGCCTTGTACACCGAACTCCGTAGCCTGCTAGGAGACAGGGTTTCTGTAGTTTTAGGAGATTTCAACTGTCGCGGCATAAAGTGGGAAGACAGGACTGCTGATGCGGAAGGGAGGAGGCTAGTTGACTTTGCTGATGAGAACTTCCTCACTCAGTGGGTCAATGAGCCTACACGAGGCGAAAGCGTTCTAGACTTAGTATTCACGACCGAAGACAACCTCGTCACTGGCCTCACCGTTGACGAATCGTTGGGCGGGAGTGATCACGGTCTGATTAGGTTCCGTGTGTGCGTCCCTCGGGTGAAGCGTAGTAACTCGAGAGGCAGTAAGCTCGATCTACGGCGGCCGGACTTTGTTGGCCTCCGGGATAGCGTAGGTGAGATGGGGTTAGAGGTGGGCGGCGATGTTGAGGGAGTGTGGAGTGCATTCCGGGACCAGTTTATGGTGTTGCAGTCTGCTGCCATACCCTCAAAACCGGTCACCCCTGCTTCAACGCAGCCTAAGTGGTTCAGTCGGGACATGGCTTCGGCTATCCGAAATAGAAAAGCTGCGTATCGGAGGGCGAAGGCCAATCGTTCCCATGAGAACACTGAGGCATATGTTCGCCTGTGCAGGGAAGTGAAGGTTAGGCTAGCCAAATGTAACGAAGAACTACGGGTGGCAAACCTCTGCAAGGGGAACCCTAAGGAGTTCTTCAGTTATGTTAATAGTAGAAAGCCCATTAGAAACATGATAAGCCCGTTAAAGGACCCCAGCGACGCTCTGCGGACCTCCGAGGCGGACATCGCTAATGTGCCGAATGAGTACTTTGCAGAAGTGTTCACCAGGGAGGACACCCGCTTCATCCCCGAGCCAGGCGTCAGGCACGAAAGTACTGGCCTGGATAGTGTTCGGTGTACGCGACAGTCGTTGCCGATAGAATAGACAAACTGAGCGCGTTTAAGGCTCCTGGGCCAGACCGGTTCCTCCCTAGAGTGTTGCGGGAAGTGCGCGACCAGGTGGCTCCCCACCAGGCTACAGTCTTCAACAAATCGTTGGAGATGGGCCAGGTGCCTGGTGACTGGAGGGAAGCCAACGTGACCCCTATCTTTAAGAAAGGGGATCACGACAGTCCTGGGAACTATCGTCCCATTAGTCTCACTTCGGTCGTAGGTAAATTATTAGAGGGGATAATAGGGGATAGGATCGTTGACCATTTGGATTCCTACAAGCTGCTTGGGGACTCCCAACATGGGTTTAGACGGCATAGGTCGTGTCTCACCAACCTGCTCGAGTTTTTCCACGTCATGTGGAGTGAGTATGATAAGAGTAGGGTGACTGATATACTTTATCTCGACTTTCAGAAAGCCTTTGATAAGGTACCTCACCGCCGGTTAATGGCCAAAGTGCGCGCGCTGGGTATCGGTGGGGAAGTAGGTAGCTGGATTGGAAACTGGCTGAAGAATAGGCGGCAGAGGTTTGTAATTAAAGGGGCTAGCTTGGAGGCTGCGTGGTCAACTCATCGAGGTTTTCAAGCTCTTACACGGGTTCGACGATGTCGATTTTAGAAGCATGTTTAGTTTAAATGATAACTCAACTCCCAACAATGGTTGGAAGTTGGATTTGAAACGGTTTAGCACTAGTGTGTGTGGGAATTACTTTACCTATAAGATCTCTGACACATGGAACAAGCTACCTTCAGAAGTTGTGAACAGTTCCTCTGTGGATCAGTTCAAGAAAAGGTTAGACCGAATCTTGCACACTATTTGAGGGTGTAGGAATTTTTCTCTGGCACTCGTTGCCATTGGTACCTCCTCGGTATAGGCCGCAAGTCCTTTTGATGTACTTCTTGTCCTTGTAACCTCTCTCTCTCCTTCATTATTTCTATTTTTATGAACGTTATGCGATAATAAGAATGATTGGGGTTGTATATGCTCCTTCGTAACGTGGAATCCGAACCACTAACCCCCGCTCGTCCAAGGTAGACTCGGAGAAGCAATTTAATTGTTTAAATCTGAAGTCCGAGGCGAAACTCGAGGCCGGGACCTTCGGATTAAGAACCCGAAATCTACCACTATGCTATTCTGGCGAATTTAACGTTATGTATACTGGTTTTATATCGGAAACTGGCACAGCGCTCAGGACAAGTAATGTAGCCCATTTCTCTAACACCTGTATATTATTATATTAACCAGAATCATAGGGAGTTGAACACCCGACCTCAGTTTTCACTTCGCTTATAGGGAAACTATGTTACCCACTGAGCTATACGGACGCCAGCAGCCAAAGCATCATCGATTTCAGTAGTATGAATACACATAGTCCTACACTAAACCCACTGCAATAGTTGTTAATGTTCTCAAGAACATTGAAGGCAATAATGCTGAACTATATATATATATATATATATATATATATATACCGGTGAGAGTGTGTGCTTGTGATGGAGATAGGCAATCTTCATTGTTGGAAATGCCATGCCGAATACTCATTCATTAATCACTTACCTCGCAATTCAGTAGCAGACTTCAATTCGGGTGCCGTAAATGGAGCGGCTGCAGAGAGTTCAGCACGGTCACTACCGTAGATAATTCAAACGGAATAAATGTACCGAATTCGTATCTTAAAATTAATGCATTAATAATTAAAATATCCCAAATTCATTTAATTAACCTCAACTTTTCAGTAAGTTAAATAAATCTTACCCTAAATTAACAATATTTACATTTAAACGGATTATTTAAATTAACATAATAGCATCATGTCACTACAAGATTATGTGGTGCTACTATAGTATGCGGTCTACCTACGATTGGTTAGGTTTAGTTATGATATTTTCGTTAAAACTAACGAAAATATCATGACTAACCTAACCAATCGTCAAGGACGATTGACATTGGGATGTAAACAAGCAATTAGTAAAGAAGATAAGAAGCTATAGATCACCTAAGATCAGGGCCCCCAGCCTTCTCTAGTTAGCCTTATAAGGCTAACTAACGAAAATATCACGACCTAACCTAACCAATCGTTAGGTCAACTGTACGCCCTTGACGATTGTTTTGGTTAGGTCGTGATATTCTCGTTAGTTAGCCTTATAAAGCTAACTAAAATAGGCTGGGGGCCCTGATCTTCAGGTGATCCGAAGCTATAATTAAAAGGTAGACCGCCGAATCGTAGGTAGACCGCATACTGTAGTAGCATCGATTATTTTTAATAATTTAATAGCATCTTGTCACAAGATTATTATTTTTAATTACAAAGATGATTAACATACTGTATGTAGCCCTAAAAATTCTTATTCAATTATCTTACGATGAATATTTACAGTAATTTTAATTACTTTAACTGTAATTTTAACTGTACAGAAATTACTAATCAAAGAAGTAAATACACGCAAGCTATTACTTAATTTCAAATTCAGTTGGAGCCATTCACTGTAAATGATATTTACAGTGAACAGATATTTGCATAGAACAATTCCAGTTATATAATGTAGTGATACACAACCACTGATTCTAATAACGAAAGAGGTGCACACAAGATTTGTAACACCACTTATACAAGTTTAATTTTTCCACACGCAAATTTCACAATTACTCATCGTTCAGCATTCCAAAATGGCGCGTTAAACGAAATGAGAATCTGAGTTCGTCTCAAGGCAGTCCACGTATTCCCTAACACTCAACCAACCAAACAATAATTAATTATTCAAGTGATCATACCATACATACACCCCGACCCATGTTACAATAAAAAGAATATTAACTTTTTTAATTGCTACAGCGTTGATATAATAAGCTATACCGAGTCATTACAATCACACTCGTTATAAAATTATAGAATTAATAGTATCACCCTGTATATTAATTTCGTCAGATGTTATTTACGTGTACCGTTATTGCCGGAATAAATTTATATTTGAACTTAAACCTATTCCTTTATGTAGGTCTTTGCCCGTTATTTGGTTTTACGTCTCAGGCACTACAATACATCCGTTTCCGCGCAAGAAAACGATTTAACTTTATTATAGGTCTTTTCATAGGCTATTTCTCGCACCCGATCTTTGTCTTATACCCTGCAATGCCTAACAGGATTCCAGCGTTTATGATGAAATAAAAACAGTGGGTAGCGTAAATTTATATATAAACCACAACTTTATGCATGAAACTCAAAAACATTTCATCTGTTCATATTTTCCCGAGAAATTTTAAAAACAAAATTGAAAAAGCGAACTCGTGTAATTCAAAATGAACGAAATTAACTCAAGTGTTCAGCGAATGAAATTTGTAAAGAGATTTTGAGTAAAAGAAGAAAATTCCTTCGATATTGTTAATTTAACTTCAAATATTAAGTAAGTAATTTTAACCTTCTATTTTAGTCTAATTGTTGGTATGTAAAAGTAAAGAATTTGAAGTATCTATTTATCTACTTATTTATCTATTTAATTATCATCTGCTTACTATTGTTTTTTTATTCCATCTTTAAATTCAGTTTAGTTAAATAAATGCAAGATTAGTAGGTTAAGAGCTTTTAAACATATGTTTAAAGTCATAGTAACCAACTATTTGCATTGTTACCTCATCTTACGAGTATATTAGTATGGTGGATTGAATTTACATATTCTTATAAGCTATATCACTTCCTAGGATGCTTCTTTGCAATGACTTACTACGTCGTTGGGATCTTTTAAAAGACAAACATTTTGTCAGAAGGAACAAATTTTTCTCAAAGTTCAAATTTTTCGATGAAAGTGAGCGCCCCTCGAACAACAAAAACGACAAAAAATAAAACTAACCCAACTTAGCCCGGCGGGACCTAACCGGCCATAACCTAATTTAATTTTATCTAACCTTACCTATAACTATACTCAAACTTTATTTATAAAAACAGCTATTAGAACCATTTTAGAAAACAAAAAGAAATTACCCTTTTTCGACACCATTTCGAAAAAAAACTCTGGCCTATCATTTATTTTGCTCTCTGTAATGTAATTTTCCCTTTAATACAAACAATTTTGCGTGTCTAAATCGTGCCATTGTATTTGTATCCTTATGAAACAGTAACGGAATAACGTTTGAAAATGTTTTTCCACTTTAAAGAAATCGCTGAGAGGCGGAGCCTATACATCTCTACTTAACGTGAGTTCAGATCATGATTGGTTAAAGATTGTGAATTGTGCAATTAGGGGCCATGTTTCATTTCTTCCACATACTGACCAATCAGGGGAAGGAAAGCATTTTTACACCTTAAATCCAATACTATTTTGTTGAAATATATATTATATATATATATATATATATATATATATATACTCAGACGACGTGTATTTTGGCGGTTCTTTATTAAAAACACGTTTGTTTGCCCCCCCCCCCTCCCCCCCCCAAATTGACCGTGTTTTCTTTTTCTTTTTTTAAACGTTACTCAAAGTAATTTTATTTAAAATATAAACCTAAAAGTAATTAACGAATGTAAACAACTTTCTTTTGACATAGTTTAGGATTAAATTAACTCTTACTGTTTGATTTATTGTACCTTAATTATCTCATACGACTAAAGCAAATTGATATTATATGTAAAATGCTGACCACACATTAATTACTCTTGCATAGTGTGTGTATGTACAGTATAATGTACAGTTAATTTCAGTACAGACATTCATTGATTGCATACTAGTAAGTATGTACGTTATTATAACCTACCCAGTTATACTTCGGATTTTCAGTATGGCACACTTTCCTGTCCCTAATTACTACTTGTTATTAAAAAGAAAATACTGTATTAGATATTCTCAAGGACAGTGTTTCTCAACCTGGGGCTCGCGAGAGGTGCTCAGCTAGGGGTCCCTGTGTTTAACAAAAAAAAACAAGAATCAGCCTATATGGAAAATTTAAGTTTAGTTTCCCATCGAAAATTACAGAAATATGTAAAAATCAGTCAAAAGCAATTTTTTTTGCAAGTAAGAAACATTTTAAATTATTTTCTGTTAGACGTAATCTCCAAGTGAAACTGTTAGTACATGTTTTCCAGTGAAACACTTGTGCCTGCTTTGCATTTGTTAATCTCCTTATATTCGGCTAAATACACTAAACACGGAAAAACACGTGGACAGTCATTTTCATTGTTTTGATTTAAATGTAACCATTGATGAGAAGCCGAGTTTGCATAAGTATGAGGTCGCGAGTGGAATTAAAACTTTGAATGCTTCGGGAACCACTTCTGGATGCTTACTTTTCAGACTATCCAAAATGTACGCAAATCTTCTGACGAGAATGACAAGAAGAAAGTTCACTCAATTTATCGTGTAGATTTCCCGTAAGTTTGGCACACTCTACCGCCCTTTCATTGAACGGATTAAGTATCCACTTCTTAGCAACTCTCCATAGTCACGTGGGAAATAGTTCGGACGCTAATTTTGCATTTCAGATTAGGCTGTGTCATCATTCAGGGAAGTAGGGGTCGCGAATTTCTTTTTTATATTAAAAGGGAGTCGACAGCACAAAAAAAAAATGTTGGGAAACACTGCTCTAGGGGCTAGGGGGCTAGGGGGCTAGGCCCCTAATTAATATAAAATCTTTTATAATTTTTACATGCATGCTGAATATTTTTCTTTGTTTTTATAATTTTTAACAATTACTCTATTAGCTAAATATTTATCTATATTTTTGGTTTGAAATATAAAAGGAGCTGAAAAGGTTATTAAGCCTATGTTGTAACCTGTAGGTCTAAGTTTAATTAAAAGAAAGTCTATGTTATATATTTATGTTATATATTTAAAATATGTTTTATATATTTTTAAAACATATGAACAGGAATTTACTGAAACCCTGTATTTATTTTCTATATAAACAGATTTGCTATTGGGTAAAACAACCCCTCTTCCTCAAAAAAAAAGCCAAAAAAATTAAGATAGAACCAGCTTTTTTTTGTGGGTGGGTGGGGTGGGGGTGGGGGTGGGGGGGGGTTATATATATATAACTGTGCTTGAATTCAAACCATCATACGTGTCATTAAATCTGAGGAATTGCAAACTCCTAGTCAATAACATGACTATTTAATTTCCCGCCCCCTAGCGGAGAGCAAACAAAATGAATAAAATGTAAAAAAACAAAGATTAAATCCTTCAGCTGGCAGCATCTACATCTCTTCGATTACGAGTTGCTTTTGGGTAAGTGAAATTGAGTATGTAAAATGCAAACTAGGATAGTTAAATTTGTTTAGGCCTAATTAGTTATAAACAAACTGGAGACAGAATCATGGTACCATAACATTTCACAAATAAGTTCATCTTAGATAAAATAATCAATATTTTAGAAAATGTCCCCCATTTGAGCCCAATTTGATTTTTGTGCTTCGCACTCGTACATTTGGCTTAAAGTAAAAGGACTCTTTGTTCATAAAACACCTTGATAGAGGCTTATAATATACAAAATAATGAATGGCACATACTTGGCACAGTATTTCCATCGTGTCTTCCCTATGTCCATATCGGCTAACAACAAAGACCAGTAAATTTCCGTAAGTTTAAATTAGGGCATGTTTGGCAAATATTGCACATAAAATTAATTTTCTTTATTTAGGTAGATAATACGTTAAAACTGGCTACTTTTAAGAAAGAAATCAATAGACAATTAATTAACTCCACTATTGAAAATATTTAATTCTTTTTTTTAAGCAAATGAGCGAAATATAATCCAATGTTGAGTGTAAACATGAAGAGATCAAACCAAAAGCAAAATGAAAGTAAAGTGATTTACAGTTATTTAAAATATCACTCCTCTAAAATATAACTCGACCACCGCTAGTTACTATGAAGTTTCTTAAGCCGCAACGATGAATATTAACATTATAGAACTTGATTTTCGTAAACGGTTTCCAGTGTGAAAAACGAGAGCTTAACTAGGTTTTCCCGCAAGACTCTTAATTACTATTGTCTAGAGCCCTAAACCATTCTTTTCACTGACTATTGAGTGTATTTCTAATACTACACTTATGAACTTTTTAAAACAATTTTTTCATTATTATTATTAAAATCATTATCTAAAAATCCATTATCAAAACTGGGCTATGTCACACTGAACATCACAGCTACGTTATGGCTATATCGCAGCACCGCTTCCCATCGATGGGAGACCGTTTTCCGCGTCCAATTGAATCCCGGGTATATCTGTAAGTCCCCTTCGTCATACGACCATCACCATTACGAAGGAGGTTAAACAACCCCAGACGGTCACCATCAGCACCTGAAAGCTAATTTTTCCTATACCTTTAAAATGTTCATTTATTTCTATGCGATGTTGTTCCTATGACGCTATGCTATTACTGCTATCAGGCATATAATTTAATTTTACTTAAACTTCTGACAGCACTAAAAAGTTTGGATAAAATCTTAAAAAGATAACGAGTTGTGACATAAATAATAAATAGCGTTACTATCCTAATATGCAAAAGAACACGCAAAAAAAACTTACAAGCTTGAGAGTATCGAAAAATTTGTCAGTTTTTAATTTGTTTAGACAACGTTCAAGAGCGGAGGTCGGAACTCCTGACTCGTGCATCTTTCGTAAACGGCTCGCATCACAAACTTCTTAAAAGCTTGTCAATTAGGCCCGTGTGCGTGCTCCCCAACCTCCCCGTCTGGAGGGAGGGCCGGAAGCAGGTAGTGTACATTAGATTGTTAACAACAGTGTATGACAGTTGCTGTCTGAGTTCCAAACGGAACTCATTGAATTCCACCGTGATTTATCTTCAAACAAAAAATTGGACGGTGACAAGGAAAGTGATGTAAATGTAGTTGCGAAAAAATTTGTTCCTTCATTTTGAGAGTTAATGACGTACATAAGAATTAACAATGTGAGTTGTCAACTACAAAATGCTTTTATTTCATCATTCAGCAAATAAAATATGTTTCCTTCGAGCCAAAGAATTAATTCTCTCAAAATGACAGAGCAAAATTTTTGAAAAATGCATTTACATTACTTTTGTTTGTCACCTTCCAATTTAAAATTTTTGGGGAGAAAAGTACCCAAAATTAAATATACATTTCGCCACAGAGTTGTTCACGTTCAGAAATATCTATACTTGAGAACAACTTTTCTTTATTAAAAATTATACTAACTGGCTTCACTCATGGTTCAGTGATGTAGTACGTACGTCTGCAGTCCATCATGAAAGTGGCATCTTCATAATTTTTGGTGTCCACTACTGATGAACTAGTGAAGAAGAAACGAGGTCAAATGTCAGTTGCCGGATCTATCCAGAACCAAAGCTAATCTTTACTATTTATCGGTAATATAATTCTAATTGAAAGTTTCTCCCTTATGTTTTTTCTTCAACCATGTCAGTCTGGGTTTGGATTAGGCCTAACTTTTAAACTTGACTTCTAATGCAGTTCGTTTTGTAAAAAAAATATAAATGTGTCTTAGTATATTAAAGATTGTCTTATTAATCATTTTAGGCTTATTTGATTTACTTAATATTACTACTATATGTATTCATTCCGTCAACAACCTCATCCCCGACACGGAAGTCACATCCATTCAAACCTAATGTTGCCAAATGGTCTTCACACCGTAATGAGCTTACGATTCCTGTTCTACAAAGAATCTTTATACCTACTTTAAAAACAAACTACCAAAGTAATTTTGAAGTCCGATATAAGGAGGGTTTTTCTAACCATTCTCCAAATATTTAAAAAAAACGTGCGATTATGGGATTACCTCTGATAGTCTTCAGGAGGATCTGTTCATCTGAATTACTGGGCGAGGAAGGAATTCTTATATTAAAACCATTTTCGAGAATCTGGGGTACAGTTTTGTTATTATTATTATTATTATTAATGATTAAGAGTAACATTTTTTTTGTTTCTGGCTCTCTTCTCTTTCTATATGAAGGAGAGGTTGGGGTTTTGCAGGCATTCGCCCTTGGCCCGTCCTTCCTGCATAAAAAAGTTATACTTAAGTTTGTTCTGTTCTTTCTACCGCCACGAGATCAGATTTTAACCGAGAATTCAAAATGGAGTTTTCTTTTTTAACCATTCCAGCCAGTGTTGATAACAATATGGTTCTGGTAGTAGCTGTTCAGATGATGTAGTAACCTTGGTTCAAATTCCACGACCATACCTGGTACGAAAAATGTTAAACAACCCCAAATATTACGTGGTAACAGTATTAGTAAGAACCTTTGAAACAAGGTGAAAATGGTCACAGTGGCAAACCCTTTCATGCCGTACGGTCGAAAAGGCGACCATAAAATTTACGCAATTTTAGTCCTTATGGTAAAAGGTAAAACGGTAAAAATCTTTTTAAATTTAAACATAAAACGGCCATGAAAAGATTAAGTAAAAGTCTTTCCAAGATAATGTACCCTAGTGATAATATACGCAATGTGTATACTATTAAATGACTCGATAACAGTAACATTTCTGTGGTGAAACGTGTGTCTCGATCACAGCATCTATCAGCAAATAGGAATAATATCCAAATTGGGATACTGATATTTTACATCTAGCTCTCCCCAGTCATAGGATCGATGTAAAAGACTCATTTCTAAACGAGAAGACCGTCTCTCGAATCCTTCCCCGTATAAAATACTAATAATATAATGATAATAAAGGCTCTTATAACGTGGCCATATCAATTTCATATCATGCTAAAAAAAAATTTCACTTTAAACTCAAATTGTTTTAAATATTTCTTACGATACCGATACCCCTCAGCTCGTTCGAATAAGAGAAATGATGCGCATCATGGCAGCTTCAATGATGATTATATGCTTTGAATTCATCTTTTTATTTTCACTTCTAATTTGGAACTAATATAACTAAGCCAGCCTGAGAGATGAAAAAGGGTGCAGTGACGAGCCCGCTCCACGTAATGTATTTGGTTCACACCAGTTCCCCTTTTAAAGGGAACATTTTCCATGGTTGGAGGCGTTACCATCCATCTTAGCGCCCTCTGGTGGATGGAGTTCATAAAACGGATCAACCTTGAGAATGAAAAGCTGCCTGAGTGCAGCGAAAGAGCTTTCCCATTTTCAATTAATTTTTTTTAGTTTCTTTTAACGTTGTTAATCTCTTACATATTTTTAACTGTAGTTTTTAGCATTTTATAGCTAATATTCTGAATGGTAAAACGTGTCATAGAGCAATACTAATCAAAGATTAATTAGAGACACTATATCCGCGTGTCAAGGTTAAAAAGCGCCAAGTCGACATAGACAGACACATAGACGTGGTGTTTTTGAACCCTAACAGGCAGATATGTTAAACAGGCTGAACTTTTAGTGTTCTGACGTCACATGACTCATCTGCGAGTGACATTTAGGTCTACTGCCCAGTTTTGGAGTTGCAGTCTTTCACCATAAAGGCAACGTCTCGCTATCCAGTTTTTGAACTGAAATAATAATAATAATAATAATTTTAAATTAATTTAATTTTAATAATAAAGTAACTTCATATATCTGTCTTTTAAATATTTAGATTTTAATTTACAAATAATATTAATAATAAATATGTTACGAAAAATATGTATATTTTAAATTTGTTATTAAAAATTCTAAATAACTTTTGTGTTGACTGTTCAGTTAATTTTTATCTCACTCCTTTTGTGACATACGAGTATTTATAGGTATTAAAATTACTTAAAACAATGATAAAAATTCACTTATACTGTAATGAAACATTTACGGAAATGACTGCAACAATGAATTCATGCAATATTCAATGTGTTTAAAATTAATTTAGTTTGTTCTAAAATACGGTTTCTTTAGTTTCTTCTATTGAAGAAAACGAAAGCTAAGGATTATTATTAGAGCTATGAAACTTTTCGTCATGGGTACCAATATATATATAATAATATAACCTCTGGTTAGCTTCCGCCCGAATTGTTCATTCTGACGAAGATCAAGCTTTTCACTCCACCTTAGACCTACAGTTTAACGTGGAATCCGAACCACGCCCCATCAGCAGCCCAGCGTCTTAACCACCAGGGTACCCATTTATCTACCAACCACTTTCTTTATTGTGGAAGGATGAACAGCTGAATTTGCTGTGCGTCGGCTGCCGTCACCGGGTCTCGATTCCGGGGCCGATGGACTCGTAGTCAGCGACGCTAACCACTACACCACCGAGGCGTGTATATATATATATATATATACACACACACACACACACTGTATTTGTGTGGCTATGTAATTATTTAAGATATCATTGTATGATTGTGCTTTGCGCTAAACTGGAAAATGTGCTAATATGTTTCAAGTATTGCATATATAATAGGGTGGGGTGAAACCTATAATTTTATAATTTGCTGTATTGGGTTCTATAGATGACTTAAAGTGATATAAAAGAAAACTCAATTTTGCCCTACTAGCGCATTTTTGAGAAAAACAAAATGGCCGCTAGTCAAACATATAAATGCTTACAACTTGAAAAATATGCATCCAATTAAAAGACACTATAGAATAATAATGATTCAAAATAAAAAAAAAATACATTAGAAAGTGCCCTTTTATAAATTATTTTCTCAATTTTAAATTTTATCAAAATTTACCTCGGTAAATATCACAAATAAATCACTTTTTTCTAAATAAATGAAAAATTCTTTGATGACCGAAGTACATTACTTTGATAATAATAGTTAATAACCTTATGCAGGGTGTCCCAGAATTAACTATCTATTTCAATGAAATCGGACAAATTTAATAAAAACTGACATAATTTTGTGTTTATTACTAAATTATGATACAAAAACAAATAGATTTATAAATCATAAGTCAAAACTTTATTGAGAAGTTTCAACATGTGCACCGTCTGTATCTCTGCAAATTTCAAATCTATCCTCAGCGCTGCGAAACACATTTTGAAGCATTTCAGGTGTTATCTCCCGCACTGCCAACTGGATGCGTTCTTTAAGTTCAGCTAAACTATTGATCTTTTGGCGATAAACCTTTGTTTTTATGAAACCCCATGCAAAGAAATCCAGGAGTGTCAAATCCGGAGAACGCGGAGGCCAAGGTCAAGGTCCTCCACGTCCAATCCACCGATTCGGAAGGCGTCTGTTGAGGTATTCTCAAACAATTAGAGCATAATGACATGGTGCTCCATCTTGTTGAAACACAACATTATCAAGAATGCCATCATCAAGAAGCTGTGGTTCGAGAAACTGCTGAAGCATATCAAGGTAGACGGTACCTGTTACAGTTGCTTCCGCAAAGAAGAATGGGCCATAAATTTTGGATTTGGTCATTCCAAGCCACACGTTAACTTTTGGAGAGTCTCTTTGCCATTCTATGACTTCAGACGGTCTTTCATTGGACCAGATACGACAGTTGTGTCGATTGACTTTACCACACGTGTGGAAAGTCGCCTCATCACTGAATAAGATGTTATCCAATAAACTTTCATTTTCGATTTGATCCACAATTTCTGCACACCTTGCTGCTCGATTTGGATAATCCTCTTCATTTAGGGCATGCAGTACTTGAATGTGATAAGCCTTTTTCATCAGTGTCGAACGCAAGATTCTATGAACTGTTGTCTTGGATATGCTGAGTCTTCGACCGGCCTCCCTAACCGAAGTTGTTGGTTCATCCTCAAACAATTGTCGTACCTGTTCGGTACTGTTACGTGCTGTCCTTGGGCGTCCTCTTCCCACCTCGTCGTGTACGGATCCAGTTCTTTTAAATTTGTTCACAAGTTCACGAATCGCTTTGTCTGTAGGACCGGTTCTGTGGAATCTTCTTGTACATTTTTCTCTGATTTCATTACATTGCATTCCTTTGATACGGGATGTTACAACAAAGATGCGTTCTTGTGCATTCATTATTAATAGGGTTCTGAAAGAGAATGAAAATATAACTATGAAAAACTATGAAAAAATTATGAAAATAAAATTATGAAATTTTTTTAGAAATTTATACATTTTTAACACATATTAAACATGATAAACATAAATAAAAGTGTGTTTTTAAAAAATTTGTCCGATTTCATTGAAATAGATAGTTAATTCTGGGACACCCTGTATAATTTTGAATATTCAAACTATAATCTACAACAACACTAATCAACGAGAGAAATTATTGACATTTTATTACCACAATTGCAGAAACATATACTCAATACACTTCCAAAAAGATCCCTTTTCAAAAATCGTGAAGTGTTTGCTTTTATGAAATTTTGGTGAATTATTTCAATTTCTAATTAAAAGCTAATTGTCAAAAAGTGAAGTCATTTCTTTCTTGGTTTCCATACATGGCAGCAATGAACGAGACCTAATTCTTGCTCTTATAAATCCACCACGGGATTCTTGGGAATATACAGATGAGGCTGCATTGGTGACAAGTTTTATTGCCCTCTCGACACTTTGTGAATGAAATGGATAATTGGGTAGGCACAGTTTTTTAACCCTAAGTGCATTGAGTTCAATATTTGTGAGCTCCATAGTCAGTCAGCATTTCTTTTGACCAGTAAATAATATCATCCCATGCGTTTGCGTTGAAATTTATTTCAGGAACCTTAAATTCTCTGATTTTGGACACATTTTCCGTTTTGTTCTAATGTTCATGATGAAATCAACTGCTCTGTTTCGTTTTTGTTTTGATGTATCTGATAACATTGCTATCAGAACATTTTCGCAATGAGCAAAATATGCGTTTCTAGCAATGTAAGGCTAGAACATTCTGAACATCCTTTGGAAGAAGATGAAATCTTTCAATTGCTCCAAATATGTGATATGGTCCATTCCATATATATGGTCTACTCTTGATATCGAACCAGCTTGGTCCATAATTTGTAACAATGAAGAAAATTATTGAATAAAGAGCCAATGAAGGAGTTTTCTCTGCAATGTATAGGCAACAGAAACACGATCGATTTGCTAATGTCATCCATCGAGAATGGTTCAGTGGTCCGGGTTTTGTATTTTCCAAATCTTTTGAGACATTCACACTTCTTATAGCCACAATAATTTTGTACAAATACTGTTGATCTTGGCTAAGATCATCGATAACCTCTTCTGATATGTGTGTTAAATCAATGCCTTCTCTAATTGGTTTGAAATTGACTGCAGGCATTTTTTCACATTCTTTCAGTGCTACTCCGATTTTTCCAGTGAACATGTTGGACCTTTTGTTTTACCATCAAAATGTTCAAATAAGTGTCGAAGGGAAGTTCATTTGTATGCAGCATACAAATGCTCCATTGTAACGGTTTCTTTAGTTTTCTTCTATGAGATGGATGATCCCACCCTTGGCACCTGTGTTGGTATTTGTACTGTCACATCCTATGAGACGAATGCTCATTAATAGCTGACTCTTGAAAGAAGGAGAACAAACTATCAGCTATATCTTGAGCTTTACCAAAGAAGGGAACTACATGGGTTAAATATTCATTTCCTGACTCAGACACCAAAACATAGTGTTCCTCTCTAATGGAGTCTCCGTGACCATTTGTTTCCTTCTTCACCTTCACCAAAGTCTTGTCCTTTCTTCCGTCAAAAAATATAGCAGATATGACAGCAGGATTTAGCTTTACTCTCCATCACCAAACTTTTTCTCATTTTCTCTCTTTCCCGTCAGATTTTGTTCTTGTCAATCAAAAGCGTACTATTTTCTTTAGTGATTGCTCCATAATCAACTAAAGCAGCTGAAGTCAAAGCAGCTGCTGCTCGATCTGAAATTCCAAATCTATCGACTTCCATCGCTACAGTAGGCAATGGAAGTCTCATTTGACCTTGTATGGCAACTGACTCATAGTCTGATTCACTCTGATGTGGGTCTAATTCATATTGTGTGGAAGTACTCTCTACATCTGAAAAACACTCTATTTTGGTTAAAATATGAGTCCTTCATTTCTCTTCTTCTTTAAAACCATTCCTTCTTCTGTCCCCAATTTCCTAGACTGCATTTTTTTAATTCTTTTCGTCATGACTTTATCAACGCCCCCTATTTTCATTGTAAGCGTCGATCGCTGATCCTGTAAAAACAGCTCTTCTTTTGGTACGTTCAGTTCTCTTCGACAGGTGCATCTTATGTGAACACCTTTCGCAGCTCTCAGGACAGCCAAAGTTTTGATGGGAGGTAAAAGGGCATTTACAGGCACTGATATCAAATAATTCTTCCAAGGTGTCATTAAAATTTTCTCTCATTTTGACACTACTTTTTGATCTACTAAGATCATCGTTTGCTTTGCCGATGAACCACTTTAATTTGATATAAACTGATTTGTCAGCTATTGCAGGAATTGAAGCTTTTCTCCAAATACAGAGTATATCTTCAGTAATTTTGTTGAAAATATCAGTTATATGAAGTCACCGAAGTGGCTTCTTTTAAAAAAAACATGGTATTGGCCCACCTGTTTATTTGTTGGCAATGTTGTAAGAGGAAGCTCTTGTGCGGTTCCAAATATAAAAGTGGTTTTGATTGACTCCTGTAGCTCTAATGTTTGAAGCAGAAGCCATATTTGTTACTAATTATCAGAAATTACCATTCCAAATCAACAAAAACCTGAAAAAAAAAAAACCGTTTCATTAACATCTGAACATTTATACGAGATAGAAAATGTGAAATAAACAATTTTTGCTTCAGCAAACGTTTTTGTAAAAAGAATACTTTTCGAGTTATGAAGCGTATAATGACTGGCTGGCGGCCATTTTTTGAGGGGGAAAAATGGGGTACTTAGGATGAATCGAAAATTTTTAAATTCTCATATTCTTTTTTATCACCCTTCAATCCACTTTATTACCAGTGAAGCAATAGTTGAAGAATTTTTCACCACACCCTAATATATAACCTTACAGAATAGAAATGGAATGAGTTTGAAAATGTTTCTTACCTTCTTGTCGATCGTTGACAATCTCACCCTTTTTACAGAACTACGGGGCCTGTACATCTCTAACTAAAGTTTATTGCTACCAGTTTAGGTTAGAGATTTCGTCAGCTCAGCCTACTAATTATGAATTGTCCACTCCGGAGCTTTGTTTCATTTCTTCCAAAAGTTGACCAATCAGAGGAAGTAAAATATTTTGACACCTTAAATCCAATACCATTTTCATTATTATTATTATTATTTATTATATTTATATATATATATATATATATATATATAATATATATATGTTAAACACAGACCGTGCATGGAACAAGGAACTCTTCCTGGGAAAATTAAATCCACTATAGTCCGAATAAGTAATGGTAAATGACAAAACCATAGTTTTCTTTTTCATGATGTTAGCCGACGTGGGCAACGGGTCTCTCGCAAAGAGATCCCATAAATATAGCTTCCCTCACCAGCTATCTGCAAAGCAGACAGGATCCAGCTTTGGGACATGGATCTAGGGTTTAAAGCAAGCCTAGACCCCCTACATTCAGAACCTCTATATAAGTAAAAGACTCGTTGCATTCACGTCGGGTTCAATAAATCAAGAAAAAGGGGGGTAACTATTGTATTTTTAGCCAAAAAACCAAAAACTTAAACCTCAACCGGGACATTGAGCGTCCACTTTTCAAGGCACGTAACACGTCCGTTTAATATACACAAACTCAGAATGGTTCCCTGAGAAAATTATATGTTAAACACAGACCGTGCATGGAACAAGGAACTCTTCTGGGAAAATTAAATCCACTATAGTCCGAATAAGTAATGGTAAATGACAAATACCATAGTTTTTCTTTTTCATGATGTTAGCCCGACGTGGGCAACGGGTCTCTCGCAAAGAGATCCCATAAATATAGCTTCCCTCACCAGCTATCTGCAAAGCAGACAGGATCCAGCTTTGGGACATGGATCTAGGGTTTAAAGCAAGCCTAGACCCCCTACATTCAGAACCTCTATATAAGTAAAAGACTCGTTGCATTCACGTCGGGTTCAATAAATCAAAGAAAAAGGGGTAACTATTGTATTTTTAGCCAAAAAAAACAAAACTTAAACCTCAACCGGGACATTGAGCGTCCACTTTTCAAGGCACGTAACACGTCCGTTTAATATACACAAACTCAGAATGGTTCCCTGAGAAAATTATATGTTAAACACAGACCGTGCATGGAACAAGGAACTCTTCTGGGAAAATTAAATCCACTATAGTCCGAATAAGTAATGGTAAATGACAAATACCATAGTTTTTCTTTTTCATGATGTTAGCCCGACGTGGGCAACGGGTCTCTCGCAAAGAGATCCCATAAATATAGCTTCCCTCACCAGCTATCTGCAAAGCAGACAGGATCCAGCTTTGGGACATGGATCTAGGGTTTAAAGCAAGCCTAGACCCCCTACATTCAGAACCTCTATATAAGTAAAAGACTCGTTGCATTCACGTCGGGTTCAATAAATCAAAGAAAAAGGGGGTAACTATTGTATTTTTAGCCAAAAAAAACAAAACTTAAACCTCAACCGGGACATTGAGCGTCCACTTTTCAAGGCACGTAACACGTCCGTTTAATATACACAAACTCAGAATGGTTCCCTGAGAAAATTATATGTTAAACACAGACCGTGCATGGAACAAGGAACTCTTCTGGGAAAATTAAATCCACTATAGTCCGAATAAGTAATGGTAAATGACAAATACCATAGTTTTTCTTTTTCATGATGTTAGCCCGACGTGGGCAACGGGCCTCTCGCAAAGAGATCCCATAAATATAGCTTCCCTCACCAGCTATCTGCAAAGCAGACAGGATCCAGCTTGGGACATGGATCTAGGGTTTAAAGCAAGCCTAGACCCCCTACATTCAGAACCTCTATATAAGTAAAAGACTCGTTGCATTCACGTGGGTTCAATAAATCAAAGAAAAAGGGGGTAACTATTGTATTTTTAGCCAAAAAAACAAAACTTAAACCTCAACCGGGACATTGAGCGTCCACTTTTCAAGGCACGTAACACGTCCGTTTAATATACACAAACTCAGAATGGTTTCCCTGAGAAAATTATATGTTAAACACAGACCGTGCATGGAACAGGAACTCTTCTGGGAAAATTAAATCCACTATAGTCCGAATAAGTAATGGTAAATGACAAATACCATAGTTTTTTTCTTTTTCATGATGTTAGCCCGACGTGGGCAACGGGTCTCTCGCAAAGAGATCCCATAAATATAGCTTCCCTCACCAGCTATCTGCAAAGCAGACAGGATCCAGCTTTGGGACATGGATCTAGGGTTTAAAGCAAGCCTAGACCCCCTACATTCAGAACCTCTATATAAGTAAAAGACTTGTTGCATTCACGTCGGGTTCAATAAATCAAAGAAAAAGGGGGTAACTATTGTATTTTTAGCCAAAAAAACCAAAACTTAAACCTCAACCGGGACATTGAGCGTCCACTTTTCAAGGCACGTAACACGTCCGTTTAATATACACAAACTCAGAATGGTTCCCTGAGAAAATTATATGTTAAACACAGACCCGTTGCCCACGTCGGGCTAACATCATGAAAAAAAAAACTATGGTATTTGTCATTTACCATTACTTATTCGGACTATAGTGGATTTAATTTTCCCAGAAGAGTTCCTTGTTCCATGCACGGTCTGTGTTTAACATATAATTTTCTCAGGGAACCATTCTGAGTTTGTGTATATATATATATATATATACTAAAAGGGGAAAGAAATCGTAAAAACGGAAAGAAAAGTTCTGTATATCCTTTTTAATGGTGGGGACTTTAAGGGGGGTTGATATGATTCCATTAGTTACAAAATACACTCAGAACTTCGCCACCTACTCAACCCTCTCTACCCTCAAATCAATTTTCATTTTGCATTCATCAACACACAGCATTAAATCATACTTCAACCATAAAGAAAAAATCCTCAGCACTTTGTCTCGTCCACTGTCTACTTTTTTAACTGTATTTGCTGTAAAGTGAATTATATCGGTAGTACTATTCGCCAGTATCAAACAAGAGTGATGAACATTGCGGTATTTCTATCAGAAAATCACAACCTTTAAATAAACCGTCCAAATCAGCAATAAGGGATCATTGCCACCTCTGCAACCACCCCCTCCTTCCCACCAACTTCAAATTTATTAACTCAGCACACCAACCAACCTACCTTCGCATCCCCGAATGTCTACATATTCTTAGTATAAAACCAACCTTCAACGACAATAGTTTTGCCTTTAACTTAAACATAGCTAGATAAATTCTCGGGCCTTACCACTGGAAAATCTACAACCACTCATTTTAACTTTCGAACAATTCCGATATGAACATTCCAACACTTTTACAATCGATTTATTACTCTTGTAATAACCTGGTAAGATACTGGGTGCTCTTCCAATACGTGCTCTACCGTAAAATTTACATTCCAATATGTGCTAACTAACGAAAATATCACGACCTAACCTAACCAATCATCAAGGGCGTACAATTGACCTAATGATTGGTTAGGTTAGGTCGTGATATTTTCGTTAGTTAGCACATATTAGAATGTAAATTTTACGGTAGAGTACGTATTGGAAGAGCACCAGATACTGTTACAATATTTGTCATCTTTTTAACCTTTGTACATTTTAACTGCTGCTTTATTTTTCTATATTTTTCTACATACTTTTCATTTTCACAACTTTAATATAAATACATTATTAGTATTCTATGATTATATCAGTAGAGTTTTATATTAATTTTTGTTCATCAGATTTATTAATTTTTTACATTTGTTTTAACATTTTTAAAACTGATAATGGAAATTGAACTTCTCCGAAACGTCTGTCAATAAACCTGTACCATTTCCTCGTCCTCTTATTTCTCACTACATATATATATATATATATATATATATAGTAAATCACTCGAGAATGAAATTAATACTTCAGCCTTTGTTGAGAAATCTCTATAAATTAATTCTCAGTTGAATATGCAATATATTTTGCGAGACATATGGATTGCAATAGATTACATTTTGCGTCAAAACTCTTAATTGTCTGAAAGTAAATAACAAAAAAAATAAAATATAGTTCGTGTTTACCATTCACTATTTAACTTAGCAAATACGAAAATGGAAGAACCTTTTCCAGTTTGTGTACCGTTTTTCATATAATTTATTTTTGCTTTATAAGGCTAACTAACGAAAATATCATGACCTAACCTAACCAATCGTCAAGGGCGTACAGTTAACCTAACGATTGGTTAGGTTAGGTCGTGATATTTTCGTTAGTTAGCCTTATAAGCCTAACTAAAGAGATTGATATTATCACTCATTTTTGATCTGAAAAGAAGCAAAAATAAATTATATGAAAAACGGTACACAAACTGGAAAAGGTCCAAATGGAAACTAGAGAAGAGGATAACAGACAGAAGAGAAAGTTGATTTCATTATAAAACCATCAAATTACACACTCAATGATTAGCTCGGTTTTCGTTCGTTGATAAGCTTTATTTAATGAAAATCAACATATTTGCCAATAATATCTCTCTGAGAGATAATAATTACGATGTTAAACCTTAATCCTTGCTTATTCGGTACTTATGAATCCGTCCCTTTACATTCTTGGATATATCTCCTTTGACAAGGACCCTCCTTCCCCAGAAAGAGCCCTCCCCCCAATGTTTCCAATATCTGCAGGAGAAAAGCGGGAGCAAGTGTTGTTTACGTCCTCCTGACGCAAAAAGGGACACAAACTATGATACATTAGCTCAAAGTTGGGGAATGTAAACTACACTAGGATCTTTAGGAGACATTTTTTAAATGAATCCATCAAATAAAATGTTAAAACTAACGAAAATGTTACGATTTAACCTAACCAATGGATTACCTGAAGATCTTCCCCCCAGCCCGATCCAGCTGAAGATACTCCACCCCAGTCCGCTCCACCTGGAGATACTCCCCCCAAGTTTTGACAAATAAAACAAACAATTAATTCTATAGAATATAATGCCCGGTTTGTTCAACTGTATGCCCTTGACGATTGGTTAGGTTAAGTTGTAATATTTTCGTTAAAACTAACGAAAATATCACCATTTAACCTAACCAATCGTCAAGGGCGTACAGTTGACCTAACCGGGCATTCAATTAACCTAATCGGGCATATACTGTGTATATATATATATATATATATATATATATATAATGAATAAAACCACGAAGGAAAGGAAACACAGAATGGTGCCAAGTGCTTTCGTTTAATGACATCCTCAGGAACACTGAGGATGTCATTAGACGAAAGCGCTTGAGCACCATTCTGTTTCCTTTCCTTCGTGGTTTTATTCATCATAAATATTTTCAAGTGTTACTTTCGTGAAATAATTTTCATATATATAAATAAATATATATGGATCACCTGAATATCATCCCCCCAGCCCGATCCACCTTTGTTTCTCATAAATTGTTTTTTTATCACAATAAAATTTTTCTGATCTTATTATTTTTATCTTCCTTTAATTTGGGGGCCCTGATCTTCAGGTGGGAAAAAGTGGGGGCCTTGATCTTCAGGTGGGAAAATTGGGGGCCCTGATCTTCAGGTGATCAATCGTCAATATATATAAATATATATAAATGGACGATTGGTTAGGTTAAGTCGTAATATTTTCGTTAGTTTTAACGGACAAAGTTGGGGAACGTAAACTATACTAGGCACTACAGGGGGACGTAAACTACATTTGCTCCAGAAAGCGAAAATATATCAAATGTTCATGGAGTTGGCAAGAAATGTTGGTGTTTGCTTAAGTAGTCTAAGTCCTAAAATAAATAGCACCAAGTCTTCGTTTGGTTCCAAACTACTCCTAATTCGACCTACAAATATCTATTTAAATGTATCTAAATGTATCTAACTTGTATCAAATACATGCGTATCTATAAACAAAAGGACGAAAGCACAAAACATTTAGGTTAAACAACCCCAAAAACACAACCACGAAATGTTTCATATTTTCTCTCTATCATACAAATCAGACGTTTCGGGAACTTTCATCTCTGTTCCCATCATCAATGGATCTGAACAGGATATAAAACTATAGAATTAAAAATTAGAATTAAGTGATTAAAATACTTTAAAAATCTATAAAAAAGCTAGTAAATAATCAATAATTGTATATTAACTTACTAGTGAAATGAACGAACTTAAAGTCAGAGGTACAAAATAGCAAATTTAAAATTCAAAATTAAAACGGAGATATTCCAATCCTCTACCAGCGCTCTTGGATCAGCGAGTAGCACCGTCTCCCTATAAGCGAAATGAACATACTGAGATCGGGGGCTCGATTCCAGATGGTGCTGGTAATAAGCCAGGAATTAGAGCAATAGGCCGCGTTAGTCTGGCCTGAGAGCTGTGCCAGATTCTGGCCCTCATTGTTTATTATTGTTACTTCTTTGCTCGTCCGTTTTATGTATACATACTGGCGAGTTGATAATCTTTGCTCGTTCATCAGACACTCTTTTTTTTTTATGTGGTCACTGTAATGCAACCTGCAATGGAAGGTCAACTCCATCAGCATAAACTTAGAGTGAACATAGAAGCATCTCCCCTCGGCCCTTTCATTCTCTCCATAACCATTTAAATCTGCCATGCAGGATCACTGCCATTACCATAATCATCCACGCACAATCAACCAGTTTTAAAGTTCTAGGCAAGTTCGGCAGTAAGCAAACGAACCTTCTATTGTTAGACAACAGAGGCTTTAGCCAATTCGGGTAAAGACTGTTCTAAGCCAGACCTGAGAAACAGAGTGAATGACGAACCGCTGCGCTACACATAATATATTTGGCTCGACCCAGTTCCCCTTTTAAAGGGGACGTTTTTTCCCCAGTTGGTGGCGTTACCGTCTGTCATGAAGGACCTAAAACAGAACAACGAACCAAAAACAAAGCTCACTCTTAATGAACTAAGCTCCTATCACACGACCGCTTGTTGCCGTTTTTTTCACCCCTGAATCGTGGCCCACTTAAAACCGATTAGATCCTTTTACACATATTAATCGACAAAAATCGGTGTTTGAGACGTGTCGTTATTAAGCGACAACGAAATTTTCCAAACCCCGATTTTTGCCGATAAATATGTAAACGGCTGTAATCGGTTTTAAGCGAAGCACGATTTATCAGTGAAAACCGAGAAAAAATGGGCGCGTAATAAGAGCTAAAACGTTTTCACACGAACTACGTTCATAATTGAGGAAGCTCCTCATTTCTTATTAACCTTCCAACTGTTTTAATTTTTATTTTAATTGTCTGTGACGTGTTAACTTAATACTTTATCAGTTTATTTTTACCATTTTCGTGCCAGTATATGAAATTAACATTAGTTTTTTGTTTGTTTGTTTGTTTGATATAGTTTGTTGAAATATTTTAACAGATTCAATTTTAGTTTTTTTTTTTTTAATTTTTGATATTTTTTTAACCTTTAAATTTAATTTAAGTTTTAGTAATTTTTCGTATCCTTTTATGTAACGAAACGTGTTGCTTCCGTCGTAATTTTTTTCTAATTTAATTTAAAAACTTTTAACTTGTTAAAATTTTTAATTTTTTTAGCTTCTTCCTTTATGGGTTTTCGGATAATTTATTTCCACTTTCGTTTCTTGTATTAATTTTTTACTATTCTTACTATTTTCTTAAAGAACTTTTAACTAATTAATTTGATTCTTAATTTTACATTTATTCTGTTCAGATCCATTGACAGGGACGTAAATCACGCGAGGGACTGGGGGAAGGGGGGCATGTACCCCCATCTTTTAGAGTTAATTCCATTATATATAAAAAAAACAATGTCGCTTCAGCGTTTGCCGCACCAATATTAAATTGTTTCCTACGAGACTGTACCAATGTATACCATAATATGTGTTTGTTTAAGGAGGGTGGTCAATAGGATTGGGTTCGTTCCCCCCCCCAACTTTTTTACTCCAGTTACGCCCCTATCCATTGATGATGGGAATGTAATGCAATGATGGGGTTGCTTAACCTCCTTCGTTACATCTAAGGTCATATGACGGAGGGGACCTACAGCTCTACGTGGGATCCGAACCACAGGTCGCTAAAAAGTCTGGACGCGGAGAGCGGTCTCTCATCCAACTACTATCTTACTCAATGTCGCTTAACTTCGCTGATCAGTGGGAAGTGGTGTTACGACATTGGCTACGACGTATCACCATTGATAATGGGAACAGAAAGGAGAATTCCCGAAACGTCTGACTATATGAGAAAAGGAGAATACAAAATGTTTCATGTACTTTTCTTCCATTGTCAGATTACGTTCCTCACTGAATACGTATCTGTATTGTAGTTCAAAATTTCTAAAACTCTAAAACGTTAATTGGTACCCCCAATTTGGTACAGTTTCGGAAAATAGTTCGCCTAGAAATCTAAAATTTTTATAAAGCATAAAAAAATTCTAATCAGAAATGACTGAGTTTTGTTTTCGAAACTTTATTACTGTTACAAAAGAAAAGAAAATATCGACAGCAAAACAAAATATTACGAATTAGTAATTTTTTTATGCTTTTTTTTTTAAAACTTGGCGAACTTTATTCCAGAACTGTACATTTAAATCGAATAACGTCGCTCATTCTTAAACAAAAGATGATGTTAATGTCTGGAAGTTGATTTAGAATTTTATCTGAAAGAAAAACCTTTTATTTAGAGATACTCATTTTATATACAGGGTAAACCAAAAGTCAGGTCCCGCGTGTAATATTTATCATGAAAATGAAAAGCGACTTCAAGTCTCTTCGTGTATTTTGCAGTACACCCTGTCAGAAAATGAAAGGAGATAGCAAGAAGTAGACTATTTATATGTTTGTACAGCATAAACGAAATAGTTACGAGGGATTAGCGAAAAATTAACAATTAGTGAGAAGGAAAGAAGGTATTTTAATAAGATATTATCCATTTTATAGGTTTCTGAATTGCTATAAAAATTATTTACAAAATATATAAACACACATTTTTTAATGTGTCTTTGATTATTTTTTACTGGGATTATGTCGTTTGGATTGTCATTGTAGAATCCCCTCTCACCTCTCACCTGTGTTTCCTAATTTATATATAGATTTTTGTTTAAAGTAGAATTTTTGCCTTTAATGTAAACTTCAATATTGTTTGGTACCGGTGTAGAGATGGTGTCGTTTGTCCTCGGACTGATAATTTGGGCGTTGATGAATTCCTTGATAATAATTTAATTTCATCTATAAAATTTACTGTTGAAAAGGAAGATGACAAATGTTTATCATTTCTGAATTTAAAAAGTTGGAGATGCGCAGATCAATTCAGGATTGAAGTTTTTCGCAAACCTACTAAATCTTCATTTCTTTTTTCGATTCTGAGTTATGCAGTATTATGAACATTGGTGTTAAACTAACTTAACTTTTTCCATTTCTACAAAATTGGTTTAAGCAGAGTTAAAACTGCAATAGGTATTATAATAGTGTAGTTCACAACTTCACAAGGAGTTTGATCATAAAATTATCCTCAATCTCCTTTACCATGTAAATTTTAAACACCTTCCGACTTTACTTAAGGCAATTGCAATTTACATAGTTTTTAATTGCAAAAATACTATTAAATCTCACCTCATAAAAAAAGTTCAGATAATGTAGTTGGTTGAGTTTATTCTAGTGGTTGTAAACAATGCGCCTCAGTTTATATAGGCCAAAAAGGGAAAAACTTTAGATGTGATAAACAGCATAGACATGTTTATAGAACAGCGAATAATTCTAATGTATTGTTTAACCATATACATACTGTAGATATTAATTGTAGTTTTAATTGGGGGGGTTTTAAAATTCTAGTAAAAAATAAAAATGTAACTGAAAGGAACATTCTAGAATCTGTTTTCATAGATTTTGTAATAATTTTAACAAAAGTTTAGGAACCTAAAAAATGGACTATAACTTGTTAAAATAACTCTGTCCTTAATCAGTGCAGTACTTGTTAATTTTTCGTTAACTCTTCCTAACTATTTTGTTTATTTTTACAACGATATTAATATTCTGATTCTTGCTATCGTCCTTCATTCCCTGACGAGGTGTACTACAAAATAGACGAAGAGACTTGAAATCGCTTTTCATTTTTCCTATGGATTTACATAATATATATGTATAGATACTGTATATATACAGAATTATAATCATTTAACTTAAGCTTTTGTCTATATATACAGTATATAGCCATAATTCTCGAGTCTTTCGTAGGGTGGTAATACAATGTGTGTGTGTATTGGAATAGGGGGAGGGGAGATGATTCGGTGGAAAATTCTCTCTCTCTCTCTCTCTCTCTCTCTCTCTCTCTCTCTCTCTCTCTCTCTCTCTCTCTCTCTCTCTCAGCAGTAAATGTGACATAAAGGTTGATATAAAATGAATTATGAAAAGCGACACTGTTGAAATATACATAACAAAACCCAATACAGGGTTTATACAAAATGTATAAAATAATGAATATTTAATACTTTCTATTATAGAGTGCTGAACCCTGTAAATATATATATATATATATATATATATATATATATATATATATATATATATGGTATATAAAGTTTGCAGATTCAATAAGATATTAATAACTTACTCGAGTGGACATAAATAAATGTAAAACGTACGTTGCATATCAGTAAAAACTTAATTTACGCGTGGCAAGAAAGTAACAAATGATACAGAAGAGAAAGATTTAGGTATTAGCGGACAGTGTCGGCCTAAGGCCGATGCAACCGATGCAGTTGCTTTGAGCACCGCTCCTTGTGGGCCCTGGGCAAAATTTTCAAATATAGAGGAAATAGTAATTTTTTGATTATTAAGAGAATATAATATAGCGCTTATTTTGAGGTTATACATAATTTATGCTTATTGTTACGCGTAACTTACCTAGATTTGGATTTGTTACTTATGTAATTTTTTAGAGTTACGTGTGATCTTATGCAGTGTTAACATATCATTTTTCAGATGTTATTCGCACATAGAATTCAGATACGATTAAAAAGCGTTGTTGCTCTTTGCTCGCTCACCTATAACGAAATATTGCTAACGCTCGCTCGCCTATAACGAAATATTGCTAACGCCGGCTCGCCTAACAAAACATCGCTAACGCTCGCTCGCCTAACAAAACATCGCTAACGCTCGCTCGCCTATAACGAAATATTGCTAACGCTCGCTCACCTTTTTTATTATGCATTTTTATATGTTTATATTATTTTTTATTTTTTTCATTATATATATTTACGTATTTTATTATGTATTGGTATTTTTTATTATGTATATAATGAACTATTATATTTATACAATATATATATGTATTTGTAATTTTTATTATGTATTTGTTATGTATTATGCATTATTATTTAGTAGAAGAGGCCCCGCAAATTCTAAGGCGGGCTCTCGTTGCCGACACTTTTAAACTGAGTAGACAATGTATCGAAACAGTTAAAAAAGTAAATAGAATCTGTGGATTTATTGGAAGATCATTTGAATTTATATAAAATTCCTTAGTACTCCCCCACCTGGAATAGGGCGTTCAGTTCTGGTCCCCATATTTTCGACAAGCATAGAGAGCAGAAAGGAGAGAGAGAGTGCAGCGTCAAGCTACTAAAATGATTCCGAGGCTTAGAAATAAATTAGACACTCCCTGCTTAGAAACATTAAATTTATTCTCACTTGTAAAAGGCGTATTCGAGAAGATTTAACCTTTCCAGGACGACCGATACAAATTGGTAGCGTTTCAAATACACGCATTCATAATTTAACTCTACAGAAAATTCCGACCTTAAAGGGTTAATCCAAGTGTTTAAAACAGGGTTGGTAAAAACCTGGGTTTTTCATCCAAAAACCAAAAACCCATGGATTTTGGGGTGGGTTTGGGTTTTGGGGTTTCCTAATTTAAATTAAAGTTATAGCTATGATTTTTAGAATTTATATATTTTGTTTCAGTTTTTAAGGTCACTTTCAACTGAAGAAGATAGCAGTGTGTTGTCGAAACGTATTGTGTTTTCATTTAACATAAAGTGTGGCTTTTGTTCTATTTTGAATCAACACGGTAATGTGTTTTTATGAATTTTTATTACGATTTGTTTACAGGCCAAGAGAGTAGACATTATTCTTATTTATGCGCATCTTCAGAGATCAGTTTTAGTTAATTAATATCTATTTAATAATGCCTAAAGTTAGATCCGCACATACTGTTGGCAGACTTAAAGCTGCTGAATGGGATGAAGTAGAAATGTTGATTGACCAACCAAATAGAGTTCGGTGCAAATACTGCAAATGTGTATTTTCCAAAAACATAGAACGAGTGAAACATCACTTAGATCGATGCAATAAAAAATGGGTACAAGCTTGTGATGATGAAGCAGATACAAATACAGCTACATCAGCAACTCCTCCTCCTACACATAGACACGGCAGTTTTGAGAGTAGACCCTCTTCAAACAAATCGTACGAAAGCCTGGTTCATGATGACACTACAATTCACAGTAGTGAGACTTCATTCACTTCAACCACTTCTGAATCTTCCATACCAATTTTTTATTCTACTCCAGCCAAGAAAACACAAGGTCAAATAATGCATATGTGGTTAGAACAACTGTAGATCAAAAAGAACAACTAGATTTGCAAATGGCCAGATTTTTCTTTTCAGCAAATATTTCATTTGTAGTTGTAGAGAATAAAGAATTTATTAAATGCGTCCAAAATTTAAGACCAGGCTATTGTCCTCCAAGCAGAAAAAAATTATCTGATGACTTGCTAATCAAAGTGAATAATGAAGTACTGGATTCAATGAAAAAAGACTTAGTCATTTCTACTGTAACTTTAATTCAAGATAGTTGGAGCAATGTGTCAAATGATCCAATAATTGCCAATAGTGTTCACAATGGGCGCAAATCCTTTTTAATAACTTTACAATTTTTCACAAACTTTATTTACACATTGCATAATTTAAGAATTGTTTTATAAGTCAGCTTACTTCAAATAATCAACATGCCAAAGCATTCTAATTAGCTACAATTGAACAATGTAGCAATCAGAAAAATTTCAATTATTTTAAAATAAACATCTCAGACCAAAAACCCAAAAACCCACTGAAAATTCCAATGGGTTTTCGGTTGGGTTTTTGGGTTTGGGTTTTTGGGTCCCAACCCTGGTTTAAAATTATTAAAGGTTCTGATAACGTCGATACCGAAAAATATTTCACTTTCAGAAGTGCAGATAGAGCTCGTGTTATTGGTCTCAAATTGCGGATAGCTCTCGTGTTATTGGTCTCAAATTAGTTTGTAAACATTTTAATTCTAACGAGGCTAAGCATTTTTTTTTTAATCGTATAGTTAATTTGTAGAATGGATTACTAGCCAACGTAGTTCAAAGTAATTCGGTCGAGTTCTTTAAAATAAGACTAGATGCCTATAAATGAGACTAGATACCTATATTGCCTTAAATCCCCAGTTAGAAGCATTTGTTAGCGCATAAAAGTATTGTAAAATTTTCATTCAGATTCTCTCCTCTTTCCTTTAAATTTCTCACTTTTCTTCCTATCTTTTAAACGTCCATTCTTTGTTTTGCTTTAAAGTTTTAACTTATCCTTAATTTTTTGTTTTAAAATCCTTTCTTAAATAGCTAGCCTCGTAGAGACCAACCGGTCTGATGGTGTTTGGTGTTTTCTTTATTCCTTTGTATACTATTATTATTATTATTATTATTATTATTATTGAAAATGAAAATGAAAATGAAAATGAATGAAAATGAAAAGGTTTATTGGCAGACTATAGTCCATATGACAAATATTATTAATACAATGACAGTTCATACACTAATGATAGAAATATACAATTGATTAGAAATAATACTGCACTGTCGAAGTTAAGTGGAGCTACAGACAGACGTTTTCGTACCAAGAAGTTCATAACTTAGAGGATAAATGGCAGGACTCATGGATAGCTTGGATGATCGGGTTGGTTGATTTTTTAATTCTTTGCATTAGACTGTGTTGAGCACGTCTTGTTACCTCCGGGAAGCTCGGGACATTGCGGGTAGCAAACATTTGCGAAGCTGAGCATCTCGGGGGTAATTTATGTAAGAGTCTAAAAGACCTGTTATACAGCAAATTTAGGGTTCTGCCAGAACCTTTTTTATAATTCACCCAGAGTTGCTGACCGAATATATTACTGCAGAAAGTACGAAAGAGTGTGTCTTTAGCTTCACTTGTACAGAAACGAAAGTTCCTTATGGTCATATTCGCTTTAGCACACAGGCTTCGAGATTGTTTTCTTATATCCGAGTCATCACTCAAGGAGCTGGTAATAGTTTGACCCAAATACTTAAACTCTTGTACTTCCTCAATTACTTCACCATTCATTTTAAACCTTATATCAGCTGGCTGATTACAGCTTTTAGGATGAAATTGCATAACTTTAGTTTTTGTAACATTGAAAAGAATATCATGTTTCTGCGAATACACTTCGCAGACATTTAGTAGCCGATCCAGACCTTTAACAGAAGGACTTATTAACACCATATCATCGGCATAAACTAAGTTATTTATCCTTGCGTTATCTATACAACATCCCACTGTTGCCTCATTAAGTGAAGCAATTAATCCGTCGATATACACATTAAACAGCATAGGGGAGAGCAAGGAGCCTTGTCTCACCCCGCAAGAGAGCCAAAACACTCGGATAGTACATTGCCCCACCTAATAGTGAAAGATTGGTGGGAATACCAAAATTTCAATAAATTTAATATGTACGTGGGAACCTTCCTGTCTTCTAGTTTTGCAAATAAAATATTGTGGTTCACCCTATCATATACCTTACTTATATCAAGGAAACAGCTATAAATGGTTTAATTACTGTCAATGTATTTAGATATTGTTTCTTTAAGTACATAGATACACAGGTCAGTTGAGTGGGACCTTTTAAAGCCAAACTGATTAGATGTCCATAGGAAATCATTTAGTCGGAGTAACAAGAGTTTTTCTAGTAGTTTCGAGAAGCAGGAAGCGACAGCAATGGGCCTGTAATTATTGCTGGACAGAATGTCTCCGTACTTATTTTTGACCAAGGGCAAGATATATACCTTCATGAACTCTGCAGGGATATAGCTGTGAGCAAGCATGGCTGATAGGAGCAATGATATATGCAGACATACTACGTCATTTGCATATTTTAAGTGCTCATTCGATAAGTCATCTACCCCTGACGCAGAACCAGTCTTTAACTCTTTAATTAACCTCTTTACTTCAGAAAATGATATCAAAATATTTTCCCTTGTCCCTCCCACAATCGTTTCGCTGTAATCTATCTTAAGATTATCCCTACTCACACTATTAAGAATGTTAGAGTAGTGATTTTTCCACAGCTTTGCAATTTCATCCTCCCCCGACACCCCATCGATTGTCGGAGGGAGGACATTTTTGACACCCGTTTGATTCTTAACAAATTTCCAAAATTTGTTATTATCGTTATTTATGCGAGCTTCACAGGCTTTTGATGCTTGAATCGACTCTTCTTCCTGTTTACATCGCCTTATGGCCGCCTTATATTGACCCCCGACTTCTACTGTACACATATTTATGTATACTGGTCCTAATCTGGGTCTACCATGAAAGCACCATTATTATTATTATTATTATTATTATTAAGATATTTTTATGTTTTCATAAGTTCATAAGTTGTGTCGAGCGCAGTTAGAAAATAATGAAGACAGTCTCTAAAATTTAAGTTTATTAACAAGATTTGATAATAGTAGGTGACTATTATACTATTATACTGTTATACTATTATACAAGGATGACTGAGATTAGTACTAGATTCCTCTTCGTTCAATTAGGCTGAAACAGAGAGTAAATAACGAATCTGAAATTACATATTAATAAATGTTTTAGACTTTCCTAATCACTAACTGGATAGTTAAAAAAATTAGGATTGTCTACCATTGTGTTTCTTGTAAGCTACCTCAGTGGTCATCTGACGAAGTAACTGAACGAGTTGCGGCTTTCACGATTATTCGATCCGTTCTCAGACTAAGTCTCCAATCTCACGACTTTGAGCTGTTAAAGTCTATCCGATTAGCCTTGGTAAGGGACTTTCGTTTTCACAAAATGAAAGGCAAAAGATGCCGCTAAGAGAAACTATATCCCCTGAGAAATTTAATTACCCTCATTTCAGGTTTGGGGCTTTTGTTTTAAGATAGGAATAGGGATAGGGAATAGATAGGAATAGGAAAGATTACAGAAGAGTCTGAAAAGCGAAGGAGAGAAACGAAGAAGTAGGTGAGGGTAAAAAAGAAAAAATATAAAGATTAAAAACATGACACAAATCCGGCATCCTACAGAATGCGTCCGAAACACTGGAAACGCTGTTTGTTTGTTTGTTGGGTGGGCAAGGGCAATTGCATTATACTGTATCGGTCCATCTAGACATGAATTTTGACAATGGACTGACTCTATAAATTTTCTTTAAGAGTTCTGTACATCAAAGACTTCGTTTTTACTTTAATTTGTGAGGTTTATTCCATGGTTTCTATCATTCTTATAGTCGTGTTCTTCTTGTAATTGTCTGATTCATTCGCGTAAGTTCTCATAGATTTTAATACGCTGAAGATGAGGAGTTCTATATCTCTTCCTTTCAGAGACAAAATAACGTATTACAGATGGTGAAATGTCTTTTTGTACACCCTCATGTAAGGCATTCTTGATAGAACGATACAATCTTTCCGTGATCTCATTACTTTGCAGTTAATTTGCATCTGAGTCGAGTTCGTTCGTTCATCTTCGAATATTTATGAATTAAACTATGTATTTTTTCCATCTTTTTTCCTTATATTTTGAAGCAAATATATTGCCAAATGTGGTCGGTGAAGTTTTAATATCAGGGTGAATGTTTTAATATCAGGGAGATGATAGGCTTGAATAAATCTCGAGAAGTGATCCACTATAGTGGCAATGAGGAGGATTCCCTTACAAGTTTAACTAAATTTTCCCTTCATAGTTCCAACTACCCATTCTAAAACTTGATTCACACGAGGAAAAGTCTAAATTGGTAATTTAACGTTAACGGGCGTTTCAGATGGCGTAGTGAATAATTTATAACAATATTTTTTTTTACCTCATTCATCTTGCATTTCTGGTCAAAAGAACATTTGGTTCGCCCCGTGCAAAGTCTTTTTCCCTAAATGACAATTTAGTTTCAAGGCGTGAACGAGAATGAAAGCGTTAATTTGGAATATACTCGGAACAACTACTCTCTGAAAGTTTATTTTGTTACAGTTGATAGCTATAGAAAAGGAGGCAACTATCTTTTACAGTAAATTTATCAAGTTAGATCAGTATTTGATGGAATATTTTCATACTGATCTCATTTTAAGAAATTAATTAAAGGTTGTCAATGCTCGTCTTTAAGCTTGTGTTTCCCCGAGATTCTGTGAATCGAATATTTGGGAGATATTTTTATTACAAATATTAGATATCAATAATATTCAGTGATGAAAGTATGTCGGTACGGTTCGGTACGCCGAATCGGAAAGAAATGAACATCCGGTAGGGCGTATGGCGTACCGTACTTTCTGTATTATATTTTTGTTGTAAGACTAAGTAATGTAATATTTGCTTTGCACTATTTTGCTTCTAAACAGTTATTAGTTAGTTATTAAAAGTAAAGCCTTTTATTAACTTATGGCTGGATTTGTTCCTTTAAATAAATGAACAAGATAAAAGAGGTCCGGAGGGGGGTGGAGGGGGAGAAATTTAGGTGATGTGGCATACAAAATTTAGGTATGGGAGTTAGGGCACAGTACCAGTAAGAAATGAAATCTACTCGCTCCACTGCCGTAAGTGTTTGGTAAACTGGTAAACCATCAGAAATGGTATGTTCTTTACCTGTTTTGAATTCTGCTAATAAGAGAGCCCACCTTGCATTTCTAGGTGAGGATATGAATTTAAAAAGATATTATATTTCGTCATAATCGGTTGCTACAGTAAATTTATGACCATATAAGTAATTATGACCATATAAATAATAAGAAAAAGATTTTATACAATGAACAATTTATAACACTTCTTTTTCTATCACGGAATAACCACTCAATATCATTTTATTTCCTATTATAATGTTATCAGTCTCTCAATACCGTCTATTTTCTGTTAAAAACTTTCATTATTAGCTATCTATTTGTCATTTGTATGTAATCTACTGTAAAAGGTTCATCAAAATTTGAATAATGATGAAAAAAGCAAAGGTTTCTTTTGGAAATTTTTCTTCTTCTTTTTATCAAACTTCGATGCTTGATAAAATACTTTTCTTGGAACTGATTCCTTCAGAATAATTTAATCGAAGTAAGTGGCGCCATCTATTGGAGGAAATGTCAATCAAATTTCTTTTCAGTTTATCTTCATTAACAGAGAGTAATTACACGCATGTTACTTTTAGGGTAATTAAGAACGACATATTTACAGTATCTGAAATTTTAAGATTAAACACATTAGAAATAAGTTTACTTTATTTCAGTAGAACCCAAACCGATGTTACTAAAAACTCAAGCTTTACGAGCCACTACATTACTCACTCGGCCATGAGACGTTAAGGTGTATCGCAAATGTTTTGTACATATGCTCTTTCGCATTGGTTTTTGTATGTATACCTCAAGACGTATACTCTCTCTCTCTCTCTCTCACTCTCTCTCTCCTCTCTCTCTCTCTCTCTCTATATATATATATATATATATATTGTATATATTAATAAAAAATAAATTATCACGAGTTCCTGATGAGTCACTCTTCATAATTTTAAAGACAAATTAATCATCAGGAGTGTTCGATGACTGATCATTTATAATTTCGATGAAAATTCCAGTTGGAAAGGAGCATACGCTTAGATAAGCTGAATGGCAAAAAATATATTTAAAATTAAACCAATCACATACGAGTAATTTGATTACCCTTTTCGGGAATTGTTCCAAGAAACAAAACGCGAAGAAGGGAATTGAGAAAGGAGAAGAGTACTTCCTGTGATGAAGTGATGAAGAGAAACGGGAGCGGAGGAAAAGAGGAAAGATGCCTGTGCTCAACCAGGCGTATTCATCCAGGTTTTTCCAGAAAGTTGTGAATTTGTGTACGGAAAACGCTACGTCGTGGCCAGTATCGTAACACCGTTTCCCGTCGACCAACGAAGTTAAGCAATACTGGGTCTGGAGAGTAGTTGGACCGGAGACCGTCCTCCGCGTCCAAATTATGTAGCAACCCGTGGTTGGGATGCACATAAGGCTGTAGGTTCCCTTCGTCATCTGACCTTAGATGTTGCGAAGGAGGTTAAACAACTCCCATCATTACATTGTGTACAGAAACAATAAAACAACTGTATTTTATTACATTAGAACATGAAACTGTATTTAACTTACATCTACACTATACAGTTCATAATTTAGGAGTAACTATAAAATAATACGACTTATTTACAAATTATTATTCTCTAACATTCTTTAATGTATCATACACATAATATTCGGTTTAAAGATAATCTTCTTTACATACTTTAATTAAAATGTACTGATTTTTATCATAATTTACTTTCTGAACTCATTTAATAGCAAATCATTTACAAGAATATAAATGACTAATTTAATGTATAATTTAGTCCGCTTAATTCATGATCTCCTGGTTTTAGTAAGGGACCCCATTTTTTTCTGGTCTGGTATTAAATTTTGTTAAGCTATTTATTTCAGAACCTGTACTACTGGGGTGGTGAATAAAAAATTAATATATATAATATATATATATATATATATATATATAATATGTAAAGAACGACGCTTGTGCAGAAGAGCGTTCCGCACAAGATGAGGAGGGAGAACGAACAAATGAAAAATGAGGTACCACCCGGGAATCGAACCCGGGATCATCCGATTGCCGGTCAGATATGCTATCCACTACACCATCGAGGTTCATGGTATAGTGGATAGCATATCTGACCGGCAATCGGATGATACCGGGTTCGATTCCCGGGTGGTACCTCATTTTTCATTTGTTCGTTCTCCCTCCTCATCTTGTGCGGAACGCTCTTCTACACAAGCGTCGTTCTTTACATTACTTATACTGTGTGTTGTTTGCAGTTAAAAAAAAAAATATATATATATATATCTGTCATAGGAGGAGATTGTAGACACCAATCAATCAGGGGAGTATTCCAGGGGTGGACGTTAGGCTGGAACTCCTGTTTCTCTTGTCACTCTCCTCTTTAGCTGATCTTTTCCCGTGTCTCATCTACCCTGTGAGCAGTCCAGCATGCTCTCAAAAATACACTTCCCTCTTTTTTCTTCATTACACATCCATACATTTAATACACTACACAATCTTTCCAAAATTTATAAAAAATAAAATGGTATTGTGAGCCTTGGAGATCTTGATTTTGGCTCTCTCTCCCTTATAAACGGGGGAGGGGAATTTTTTGCAAGCACACGCCCTTGGCCCCACCTTTCTACATAAAAAAAATATATATATATATATATATATATATATTGCTAAAAGAAAATTACTTTTATTTACTTTAATATCGTGAGTTACATAATAAATAAATGGAAGAAAGCAGAGGGGAAGGGATATTAATTGCTATGTCTTTTTATAGCGAGAACAATGATTTTCACGAACGACCTCCCATTGTGCGTGATTTGAGGACCAATATTTAGCTTTAATCCAGGTACTTTGAATGGATAAGAACGAAAAATAGTTTCCAATATAATAATAATAAAGTGATGTCATCTTTCTATGACATATATATATATATATATATTAACGTAAAGAACGACGCTTGTATAGGAGAACATTCCGCGCAAGATGAGGGGCATTGGTTTCTGCTCGTATGTAGGAGAATTACGACTTCTGTTCGAGTGAGGCCCATGGTGTAGTGGTTATCATATCTGACCGGCAATCGGAAGATCCCGGGTTCGATTCCCGGGTGGTTACCTCATTTGTTCGTTCTCCCTCCTCATCTTGCGCGGAATGTTCTTCTACACAAGCGTCGTTCTTTACGTTAATTATACTGTGTTGTTTGCAGTTGAAATGTATATATATATATGTGTATGTGTGTGTGTGTGTGTGTGTGGTTTCGTGCGACGACGATCCTTTCTTTGTAAAGAGGTCAAACTTCGTGGCCTTGCCTCTAGGGTTGACTTGGTGAAGGAGATAAAAGTTCCTTTCTCGGGTTCTCCATTTCAAATAATCAGAAGACCCGGCTCATCCGGGATTATCCTGATCCAGTATGTGTGTCCGAAGATGGGGCACATTCTGCTGTCATTGATTTTCATTGTTTTATGGAGGGTTACAGGGTTTGGCACGATGCCGGGTATCTTTCTCTTGGGTATCTTTTTCTCCGTCCTCTCCTCTCGAAGGAGTGCACATATACAGTAGTTCACACAATCTCTTCCAACAATTTAGGCCTTTTAAGACATTTATTTTCGCTGTTTGGTGTCTCGCTATGTCTTCTAACTGAATATTTCTAAGTAATTTCTTAGTAACTTCTCAATAATTTCTTAGTAATATATTCGTAACTGCATCACCCAATTTTCTTAAGAACTGAACAATAGTCTAGGTTTGATATTATTTAAAGGTTTCAGTGAGGGAATTGTTCCTTGAAATATTCCTTGTTCCTCTTTTTAAAGTTTAATTCTGAGTGATGGGATACATTAGACTGGACTCAACGCTGTGCCAGTTTCTGGCCCTTTCATATTTTCTTTTAACTATATATATATATATATATATATATATATATATGTAAAGAACGACGCTTGTGTAGAAGAACGTTCCGTACAAGATGAGGAGGGAGAACAAACAAATGAAAAATGAGGTAACCACCCGGGAATCGAACTCGGGATCTTCCGATTGCCGGTCAGATATGCTATCCACTACACCATGGGCCTCGATTAATCAGAAGTCGTAATTCTCCTACATACGAGCAGAAACCAATGCCGTGAGGGGCATGCGAAGGTGCCTGTAGGATCTGACCGGCAATCGGAAGATCCCGGGTTCGATTCCCGGGTGGTTACCTCATTCATTTGTTCGTTCTCCCTCCTCATCTTGTGCGGAACGTTCTTCTACACAAGCGTCGTTCTTTACATTAATTATACTGTGTGTTGTTTGCAGTTAAAATATATATATATTATATATATATATATATATATATATATCGTAACAGGGTGGGTGGTGAGAATGAGAATGAGAGAATATATATATATACACACGAGTGTGTGTGTGTGTGTATATATATATATATATATATATTCTATTTGTGATCAGTATGGTAGTCTAGTAGTAGAGCGCCCGGCTATTAATCTGAAGATCCCGTGTTCGAGTTCCAGCTTCGATTTATGATTTCAGCGTTTGTGGTGTTTTTCTGGGTCTTCCTTGGTGAAGTAGTGGTAAAATGGTAAAGCTGTAGGTCTCTCCCGTCGTATAACCTTAGAGATTACGAAAGACTCCCAAACAACCCCAAAACCAAGCCTACATTTTATTTGTGTATGTCTGCATGAAGTGACTTCACATCATCTAGGGTTTGTCACATTGCTAATTTTTGTGTGTTACTGTTACTGTACCGTTGCTGGTTACTTCTTTATCTATATAGTTTAGCATTATAATGAATAACAGTAAAGTAAGTACTGTTCTTTGTGGTAGTTAACTACGAACTTCGGATTCTCGCGTTGATATTCTTTGGACTGTAACAATTTTCTTATTTTTTCTAAAAAAAAATCTGTGCCCATTTTTCAACTTTCATTTCGGGTCAATGCGTAATAAATTTCACGGGCTAATGACACGTGATCGACGAGACACAAAATCGACACGTTATTGTGGGTTAAATTAACTTAGCATAGATGGGATTAGGTTGGGTGTAGTTATGTTAGGTTAGTTTTTTAGAGAGCCGCTGCTATGTCCGTCTACCAAATAGATATTATTGTAGGTCATATATTTTCTATAGAGTTACATTTATCAAATGGCTTGGAGAAGTCTGTTTATTTATTTATTTTTTCACGCAGAAAGAAGGGGCCCATGGGCGAAAGGGGGCCATGGGCGAACGCCCTTGACATCATAGATGGCATTATGTCCGAATGCGTCAGTAATAGTGTTATGGAACTCTATATTAGTTGCGAGAGACACGATCTTCCTGATCAAAAATCCATGTTCGTTGCAACTGAATTTTTTGTCACCAAAAATTATAGATTTTTTCCCTGTAATTATATACTCTTTGGAATATTTTAATGGGTTGTGATTGTGTGAATCATGTGATGTCAGTCCCTTCTGTATAATCTGCCTCATATATATATATATATATATACTGTATATGAAAATTATTTCACCAAAATAACACGTGAATAATATTTATGATGAAAATAACCACGAAGGAAAAAGGAAATTAGATGGCATTATACGAAAGCGCTTGAGCACCATTCTGTGTTTCCTTTTTCCTTCGTGGTTATTTTGATTATATATATATATATATATATATATATACTTTTACTAAAGGGTGTCGTCGAAACGAGGCCATGGCAATTTACAACTTAAATAAAGTGGTTAGCATCGCTGACTACGAATCCACCGCCCCGGGTTCGATTCCCAGCCGACGGCAGCGGTGAGCAGTTCACCCAGCTGTTCATTTTTCTATTCGATAAAATTGGTTGGTAGATAAATGGGTACCGCGAGTAGCCTAGTGGTTAAGACGCTGGGTTGTTGATCGGAAGACCGTGAGATCGAGTCTGGCCGAGGACGAACCCGTGGTTCGGATTCCACGTTAAGCTGTAGGTTTAAGGTGAAGCAACAAGTTTTACCTTCGTCAGCATGAACAATTCGGGCGGAAACAAACCAAGGTTTACCAAGGTTATATCTGAATTAGGAATCCAAATAATGGTGATTAGTTTTGTATCTCGTATATTCGTTTGGATCAAGTAAAGATCAGGACCCCCAACCTTTTTTAGTTAGCTTTATAAAGGTAACTAACGAAAATATCACGACCTAACCTAACCAATCGTCAAGGGCGTACAGTTGACCTAACGATTGGTTAGGTTAAGTCGTGATATTTTCGTTGGGGGTGCTTATCTTTACTTGATCCATTCGTTTTAACACTTATATTTTTTTATTAAAACATATTATATTAATTTAATAAATATTATTATTATTATTAATTTATTAAATATACATTATTAATTATGTATTATTAATTCAATATATTATTAATTGAAAATGTAATTAAGAAAATCTAGTTACAAAAACAAAGATACGCGATATCTTACGAAGCAAAAATACAGTCATAAAGTTAAGGTGTGATCGTATTTTCACAATGTCACATTTTTTCACAACCTTGATCCTCCCCATTTTAGTTTTGCACTTACACTTCATTTACGATACTAATATTATTATCCTATATATATATATATATATATATATATATATATATATATATATACAGAGAGAGAGAGAGAGAGAGAGAGAGAGAGAGACGAAAGAATAAAGTAAAAAAAAAATTTAATTCGGACCTCAGTATGGCTACCTAAATCCAATTTGCTTGACATAAATTTTAGAATGGAAAATAATGCAATTTTTTTTTTTTTTTTTTTTTTTTTTTTTGTCGGAATATGAGTCCACCTTTAACCGTTCAATAAACCAAGCGTACATATAGAACGAACAAGGTAAAACTTATCTTTTTTTTTCTTTTTTTATTATTGAAAATGAAATTTACTTTGTCATGTATACGATACCATCGCATATATAGCAGTTATTATTTTATATATATACTCGTTGTGTGTGTATATATGTATATATATGTATATGTATATATGGGCTACGTCGTGGCCGATGTCGTAACACCGCTTCCCGGAGATCAGCGAAGTTAAGCGACATTGGGTCTGGGTAGTAGTTGGATGGGAGACCGTCGTCTGCGCCCAGATTATGTAGTGACCCGTGGTTTGGATCCCACGTAAAGCTGTAGGTTCCCTCCGTCATATGACCTTAGATGTTGCGAAGGAGGATAAACAACCCAATTAAAAAAAATATATATATATATATTTACAGGGTCCACCAAAAAAAAACATGCGTCCATGCTTTTCCTTTTAAACTCACTAATTTTTTTAAACTTTTGATAAAACTTTAACAAAATAAAATAACTTTATCTGACAACATTTCTTTAAATTTTTAGCGCAATAGCTGAATCGACCTCATTTTAGCACGTAAACAAAAATAGAATGTAAAGATACCGTAAATACTCATAATTTCTTTATTATACAATCCAAAATTAATTCTTTTCATATAAAATTGTTATTAAAATTAAAATGTCAAACTAAAAATACTGTTCAGTATGTTTTCCTCCAACTTCTATTACTTTTCGAAGTCTTGGTCTAAATTGATCTACTGCTGAATCAATCTGGTCTTGTGGGAATTCGACCCATTGTTCAATCAGAACGTCTCCAAGGTGGTTAACATTTCTGATTTTCTTAGCGCGATAAACTCGTTCTGACAAGTTTTCCCAAATCCCATAATCAACAGGATTCAAATCAGGACTGTTCGGAATTCGGGAAGAAACTTCTACAATGTTTTCTTCCGTTCTAACACTCCTTGGACGACCACTACCTTTTTTTCTAACAGTATCGCCTGTAGGATCAATTTTTTTTCAGCAACGTATCCAGTCCGCCCAGTGTCCATCCTTTATTGGGGAATCCCACCAATATTTCATGCCTTCCATATCCCCTCTTAAGCATATCTATAATAATGCTTAATAATTATTTTATCTTCATCAGAGAATGGCATTTGAGGGATATCTAGAGTAATTTTTATTATCTGAAAAAAAAGAGAGAGAAATTATTTCAATGTGCACTTAGATTTATGGAACTAAAAAATCAAGTTAATATTAAACGACCAAATTTAATCATTCAGTTATAAAAATTGGCTGACATAAAATTCAATGGTAATTATTGTCTGTAAATTTTGTATAAATCAACCAAACACATTTTGACTTATTAGGTTACAATCAAGCGCATGTTTTTTTTTTTGGCGGACCCGTTTTATTTATATATATATATGTAGAGTTTGGAAACGTTAGCAGGAGGCGTGAAATCTTGCTTGGCAGAATAGAACACAGACCTTGTCCTAAACCAGTCTGAGAAATGGTGAGGGGCTGAGTGACTAGCCCGCTGTATTTGGCCCGACTCAGTTCTCCTTTTAAAGGGGACTTATTCCCCCCCCCCCCCAAAGTTGGTAGCATTACCGCCTATCTCAACGCCCTCTAATGGACGAAAAACGTAAAACGGAGCAACCAACCAACCAACTTTGCGTGAACACTCCTTGAGGTGTCTCGTATCGCAAACTCGAGTGAGATACGCGTGCTGCTTCTCAAATGAACTAAAAGAATCGTTTAGTAGTAAAGTATTTGTTACGTGGTTAAATGGTTAAGTGGTAAAGTATCTGTTAAGTGGTTAAGTGGTCGTAAAGTCTTAAAGTATTTGTTAAGTGGTTTTCTAAAGATTTCTAAAAATTAAAAAAAACAAAAACAAAGACTGACTAAAATAAATTTTTAATCATTTTTTACTTTTACTTAAATTATTATTATTATTATTACTACAGGGTGTGTATAAAGTAACGCGAGTGAAGAGACAAATGATTTCAATTATATTAACGCGAGTGAACATGGACGAATAACATTTATTACAGGTATAATAATAATCAATAAGGAATTTGGTTCAGCGCTCAGGCCAAATTAATGCTGCTCAGTGCACTAACTCCTCTATTAGTATTACTAGCACTGTCAGAAATCGAACCCCCGACCTCAATGTTTTCATTTCAATTAAATAGAAATGGTGTTACCCACTGAGGTAAGGACGTTGGCTATTTATTTGTTAATTAACTGTTTGTCAAATGAGTTCGAATTATAACGGGTTACGTTGTAACCATGTTGCAACACCGAACCATGTTAGGTCATAGAAGTTAAGCGACGATAGGTCTTCTCAGTAGTTGGATGGGTGACCGCCTTCATCGTCCAGATGATGTGGCGAACTTTAACTGGTTCAGTTCCCCCTATAAAGCTATAGGTCCCCTCCGTGAGATGACCTTTCGTAGCCCTTACGAATGAGATCAAATAAGCTGAAAACGTCGAATTATTTTAAACTGTCCCCTTATACTTTATATATATATATATTATATATATATATACTGTGTGTGTGTGTGTATATATATATATATATATATATATATTATATATATATATGCAGTGTATATATATTATTTTTATTTTTTATATACATCCTTTGTTTCATTATAATTAATGAAGATGTTATATATATTATATCATAATTTATTTTTACTATTTTAGCATATTTTTGTATATCTGTTGTTCATTATATTTAATTATTTTTTATACATTACATTTGTCCGTCCTTTTTTAACTTTTTAACACTAATGATGGAAACTAACTTTTACCGGAAGGTCTGCTAATAAAATTTCAATATGTACAGTCGCTTCGTCCTCCTTTTCCTCATTAGATTGCGCTTAACAAAGAGCAAACCCTTCAATTATATATATATATATATATATATATATATATATATATATATGAACAAGATAAATATAACATATATAATATAGAAACTTCATTTATATGTATTTTTTCTTGTATCTTCATATTCTAAAACAAAATACGAGGGTAATTCAATAAGTATCTGCACTTTTTATTTTCACATCTGATAGATTATAAACACATCACTTCTCAACATAGTCTCCCTGTTTCTCAATACACTTAGTCCAGCGATCTACGAGCTTCCTAATGTCAAAAAAAAAGAATGTTTTTGGCTGTGTGCGTAGCCAGTCATGCATCGCCTCCTTCAGGTCATCATCGCCTTTTTTTTTTTTTTTTTTTTAGAATAGAATAACCTTTATTAATAATAAAATAAATACAGTAGTCTTTTTACAACTTACAATTTTTACAATGACAAATAATTGTGAAGCTCGACTATTTATTTTTTTTATTTTTTATTTGGCCCTTAAGCTTTAGGCTTTACTGGCCTTGGAATCGCTGACCTCTCAAAGCGTCTTTTAGTGGTCCAAACAGGTAAAAATCCGAAGGTGCCAGGTCTGGACTGTAGGCTGGATGGTCGAGAACTTCAAATCTAAGTTCTTGAAGGAATTTTCTAGTCTGTGCAATGGTATGAGGGAGAGAATTGTCGTGTAACAGAATAACACCTTCCCAGAATCTCCCTCTCCGTTTTGTGCGAATTGCTTGTTTAACTCATTCCGGGTTGTTATGCTAACACTGTTTTGGGATACACGAGCCCCTATCCTTGAACATTATCTAGAACGTGGAACTACAGTAACAAGTGCATCGTATTCTGACATGTTTCGGAACGAGTTAAAGCGAGCAATTCTCACAAAACGGAGAGGGAGATTGTCTGAAGGTGTTATTCTGTTACACGACAATGCGCGCCGTCATACCGCTGCACAGACTAGAAAATGCCTTCAAGAACTTAAATTTGAAGTTCTCGACCATCCAGCCTACAGTCCAGACCTGGCACCTTCGGATTTTTACCTGTTTGGACTACTAAAAGACGCTTTGAAAGGTCAGCGATTCCAAGGCGATGATGACCTGAAGGAGGCGGTGCATGACTGGCTACGCACACAGCCAAAAACATTCTTTTGTGATGACATTAGGAAGCTTGTAGATCGCTGGACTAAGTGTATTGAGAAACAGGGAGACTATGTTGAGAAGTGATGTGTTTATAATCTATCAGATGTGAAAATAAAATGGTGAAAATAAAAAGTGCGGATACTTATTGAATCACCCTCGTACTCGCGTATATATAACTGTTTGATTATCGAATATGAGAATTAAAACAATTGAATTGCCCTGAAATAAAAAAAAAACTAACAGATGTTTCCTAAACAAATTATATTTTATCCCAACTGACAACTCTATTTGCAAATGGAAAAATGAAATAAACAATAAAATGGAATAATTGAAAATAATTGAATTAAAATAAGGGAAAAGAGTATATAAAAAAAAATGGTTATTCGTTAAATTCAGGCAAATTATTGTTTAATATAGAATGATTATTATTATTGTTTATATAGAATGATTATTATTATTGTTTAATATATTATTGTTTAATATAGAATGCTTGTCTTTTAAGAGTTTTCACCGCATTATATTGTACATATACGCATGTATATATACAGTCGGTGATAAAAGTTTTGTTCCTCCGAAAATTATAAAATACATAAATCCCATTTCTTTATCGTTTTTACAATCTGCTCAGTTCCCATGGCAACTGAAAACCATTCGCGAATGAAATATTTTTCTCTTTTATTCTTTTTCTTTTGCGATAGATTGGTGAGTTTGGCGTTTGTGTATGGAATATGAAGCAACAGTACTAACTTTAACCCTTTAAGGACTGAAGATGCCAATTGCTAACGTTTCAAATACACGCATTCATAACTTAACCCTACAAAAAATTCAGGGCTTAAAGGGTTAAATCTAGAATTCAGTAATATAATGCGCTTTAGTTGTAAAAAGGTAATCGCAAAAAGCCAAACTTGTGAATAGCTTCGTGCGCTCGTACAAACGCTTCAATTGCCATGGAACGCCCGGAGTTTATCATAGAGCCACTTTATTACCCGTACTCAGCCATGCAGCTCCATCAGCAGAACTTGCACCCGCGTTAGGAAACATCACGAGGAACCTTTTTGTTCCCGCCCAGAGTTGGAGTTTCTCTGTTTACCCGTACAAGATAACAATGGCTCAAATGCTGATGAAGGCTTTCTTACACCCGCGTCAGTTTCGACTTAACAACATTTTAATGGTTTTTCAATCGTCGAGCCGTTAACGAGTGAAGTTTCAAAGACACTCCGTCTACCTAACTATCTAATTGTTAATCACTGTAAGTACATTAATCTTTCAATTTTCCAAATTAAACAAAAAAATATGAAGCTTTTATTAATCTCCTTTATTATTGACATTATTTATTTGGTCGAAAAACCAAATTGGCAACCAATAAACAAACTTTAATTAACCTAATTACATTTATTATAGGGCGTACGATCAATTGGCTAGTATACACACACAACACACACACACACACACACACACACACACACACATACATACATATATATATATATATATATATATATATATATATATATATATATATAATATAGATATATATATTATATATATACACCGGGTGTCCGAGAATTATCTGTACAAGTTTTGGCTGTTATTAAAAGTCACCATGAAGTGTAGAAATTCCAGTGTTGTCCCATTTTACAGAGAAACTCATTTAGTTTTTTCTGAGAGAACTTTGACAAGTTTTTTCTTTACAATACGCGGGTGACAGACATTGATGATTTAAAAGCAAGAATCACAGCTGCTATTGAGCGAATTGATGTGGATATGCTGCAGCGTACATGGCAACATTTGGATTATCGATTGGTGGTTTTTGCGAATCACTGATGATGGCACATATCGAATGTTTGTAACAACGTTACTATAATAAAAGAAACTTTTGAAAACCAGATTCTAAATAATCTTGTTTAAGAATTTTACGTGTGTTATCAAGAATTTTATTAAAAGATGAAATTGTACAGATAATTTTCGGACACACTGGAATTTCTAAAAACTTGTCAAAACTTGGTATCAGAAAAAACTTTATGAGATTCTCTGTAAAATGGAACAACACTGGAATTTCTACACTTCATGGTTGACTTTTAATAACAGCCAAAATTGTACAGATAATTCTCGGACACCCTGTATATATATATATATATATATATATATATATATATATATATATATATATTATATATATATATTATATATATTGATGCAAAACCCACGAGGAAAAGAAAAACGATTCCAAGGTCTTTCGTGTATTCAGAGCTACACCTCGTCAGGTGACGAGGTGTAGCTCTGAATACACGAAAGACCTTGGAATCGTTTTTCTTTTCCCTCGTGGGTTTGCATCATTCATTCATTTCACGTGTTTAATTGTGAAATTCATCCCATATATATATATATTAGCCAATTCAGCATATATATATATATATATATATATATATATATATATATATATATATATGCTGAATTTTAAATCCCTGAAATACTAAATAATTTCCGGTCTGTATAAACGCTTCAAATGATGCATCACGCTACTTTTTTTTTTATTTGCTATTTTGGGCTATTTTTTCACTATTTTTTTTGCTATTTGCTCCAATTCAGGCGAATAATGAGAAATCAATTGAGCAGCAAAAGCCAGAGATTAAAATCATATTCACTGGGAAGCTTCAGTGAATATTTGAAATTATTTTATAGTGAGTGATTATTTTTTAGTATCTTATTATTATTTTTTTATATCGATTTTCGATTGCTTTTGTTCTTTGAAGACGTCTTTTGAGTTCTAAATTTATTCTGTCATTATTTGTAAGACGATGTTAATCAGTGAGGAAAGCCAAAAAATTGGCACAGCCGACCGACAGCCTTAACTATTGCAGCCCATTGCGCTAACTCTTGGATTATCGCAATTATTATACCAACGCTATCGGAAGTCGAACTCCCGACCTCAGTGTCTTCACTTCGTTTGTAGGGAATACTAATAAATCAGTGATGAGTGCTAGAAACTGCCACAGTGATTAGATAAGGCTGACATGTCATTCATTAACTTTTCACCGTCATGTAACACCTTTACTAATGATACCATAATTACTGTTCCAAACGATAAATCTACACTGTAAAAATAGCGTTGAAAGTTATTATATATTTCGTAACATATTTTGAGTTTAACTGCCGAACATGTTTGGAAATTTTACATGGTTGATGTAATGTTGCAAAATCCCCCATGGTTGATTTAATGTTGCAAAATGGTTGATGTAATGTAGCAAAATGTTTGATGTAATGTTGCAAAATCCCAATGTGTTGATGTGATGATGCAAAATGGTTGATGTAATTGTTGCAAAATCTCCATGAATGATGTGGTGTTGCAAAATGGTTGAGGTAGTGTTGCAAAATGGTTGATGTAATGTTGCAAATGGTTGATGAATTTTTTAAAAATCCCCATGGTTGATGTAATGTTGCAAAATCCACATGGTTGATGTAATGTTGCAAAATCTCCATGGTTGATGTGATGTTGCAAAATTCCCATGGTTGATGTAATGTTGCAAAATCCCAGTACAAATACTAGGCAAATGAAAAATAGGAATCACACAGAGAAGTATATTAACAAAACACGAAGTATATTCCACGAAGGAAATTGGTTTAAGTATTACAGCACAAAAACTTATTTTACTAAATAGCTTATGAGACATATGTTGGGATGAGATACCTTTGCAGATTGAAAGAGCTCTAAATATGTTATAACGTATATTCGAGCAAACTTAGATTCATAACCAAACTTAAATATGTATTTAGCATTTCGGACGTAATCTATTCTGGTCTATCAAACTTTTTTATATAGCTACATAAAATTTACAACACTGCAATATTAGATGGTAAATTATAAAGCAGGGTGTCAGCAACCTGTTTTAAATTAATTCCCTAGGAGCGCACTCTGTGCACCTCTCCTATAAACTAGAAAAACTTTCAATCTGACAAACAAGACCAGCGCGCATGCGCAAACAAGGCAAATTTCGGAAGCTTTCCAAGATATTTTAATTTACAAGAAAAAGCGATAGATATTCTTCGTTTACGGAAAGTAAAAACTGTCAATAGATAATTCATTTTTCTACATTGTATAAAAATAGAATAATAAAGGCACATTTAAAAATGTGCCTGCTTCAAATTAGCTTCTTCTTTACGCTGCATGTATTAGATTGGGTACACTGACTGAATTCTCCACTCTCACTGACATTGATAGAATTTAACTTGTTACACAATATAAAATATTTTTCATCATTACGCAATAAAACCCTATTTCATCACAATAACAACAATTCAAGGTTTCATTGTGGATCTCAAAGCGCTGGGATGAACCACACGGCAGACAGATCACACATACATATAGACCACTTTCATAGTTATATAATTATGTGGGATACTGTTACGATTTTCTAATGAAAAACACGTGCAATGCTGGAGATTTTTTTACAATCAACTCAAAATGAGCGATCCAATATTATTGAAAATAAAATTGTCTTACAAGTTGGATTAAGTTGGGTGAGGTTAGGTTAGGTTACGCTAGGATAGTATAGATTAGTTTAAGTTAGTTTCAACGTGGAGTAGGTTACGTTAAGTTAGATTGTATGGATTATATTAGTGCGACATTTGATCGCTCATCTTGATTCGGTTCTAGAGAATTTGACCAGAAAGTTATGGCACTCAGTGCCAGATAACAACAAAAAAGTTTCAGTCAGGGGAGTTACGTCAGTGTTTAAGATGAATAGAGGTGACTGAAGAGAGCCCATAGCAGGGGCACAACCATCATGATGCGTTTACTCAAAGACTTTAAACATGATTTCAGTTGATAAGGTTGGTTTAAGAATAAATTATATTGATTCAGATTGACATTGTTGGTTAATGAGGCGACATCGAGTGATTTTTTCTTATTCTAAACCGGCAGAAAGTACGTTCTTACAATTGGTTCTTTGTACCGACGAAGATCAGTGAAGTGCCTCGAGTGAAAGTCGAAAGTGGCACTGTTTACTTACTTTCGAATGAGGCTATCTTTTAAGCTCATTAGAACTACGTAATAAATAACTTACTTGTTTTTCAATGTATAATTATTAAACTCTTTATATATATATACTGTGTATACATACATATATACGTACACACACACACACACACACACACACACACACACACACGAGTCTTCTACGAGTGCCGCTATACAGTGCATATACAATCCAGAAGTTAATAACAAAATAACCGGTAAATAAATGCCAAGTTGACTCATTTATATATATATGAAGAAGTTGCCTCGTTAGGAACTTTTTATTTTACCGACTTCCTTGTTTTATATTCTATTAAACCTTCGTTCTGGAATAACGCCCCAGGAATTTTAACTTAATTTTTGGTTGTATTACCTCTGCCTACCTTCTCCCCCCCCCCCCATGCAACCCCATTTCTCTCTGCCCCTCCCTCACCCTCCCACTCTTTCTCTTCATTGCGAGAGTGCAATGATTATAGTTGATTATTTAATAAAGGTAGAACAAAATACGGGGTTTTATTACACGTATATCGCGAATATGACAAAAGTTTAGAATTTTTACGTGTAGTTTTATAGCATATGAAGGCAGCGAGGCAGGTAAATTATAGGCAAGAGAGAGGAAAGTAATTTTAAAGAGTTCCTCTATTCTATAAATCATAAACTCTTATTTCATTTGAAATTAGAGAATTATTTTTATAGGCCTTTTATAGCTATTTACTGTCACGAAGCCAATGATTCTGCGTGTGTGTGTGGGTGTGTGTATACTACACATATTATTGCGCATGATATAAACGGTTACAAGTACCATACAAACTATATATATATATATATATAAATATATATATATATATATATATATATATATATATAATATTATATATATATATATACACACAATAGAATGCTTGCTGTGCCTTGCACAGTAAAAACCCCCCGAAGCACAACCTAAGGGGGGGACTGGAAGGAGCGAGTGTGTTACTAAAACCTTCCCCGGTTCTCCCTTAATATGTATACTAAATTTGGTACAGATTACCCCAGCCGTTTAGGTGTGCATAAACAAACAGACATCATCACCATCATCATCATCATCATCATTATCCCATATATATATATATATATATATATATATATATATATATATATATATATATATATATATATATATATATATATAGGCTGATTTTTCGTTTCGGTTCAAACGACTGAAAACATTTCAAACTGAATTTCAATAATTTATCTTCGTTTCGCGATTAATCTGAGAGCCCAGTAAAGCCTAAAGCTTAAGGACCCAATTAAATAAAATAAATAGTTCACTTGACATTACTTATTTTATATTAAAAATTGCAATATTTAATTTATAAATAAAGAATTATTTATTCACTCATTTATTTGAATTTTGAAGCAACATTTTTAAACATTTCGATAAATCTCTTTTCTTTTGCTTTGGATTAACTTCAGATGGATTTAGGCAAGACGCGAAGGACTTAAAGTGAGGTCGTGTTCAAAGCGGCCTTTTTTTTGGCATCAATTACTTCCTTTTCATTGTTTTAGTCTTCTTCTTCTTCTTTTTCTTTTTTCTTCTTCTTCTTTTTCTTCTTCTTCTTCTTCTCCTCTTCTTCTTCTTCTTCTTATTATTATTATTATTATTATTAATTTTCTAGTTTATATATCTGGATTGTTTTGGTAATATATATATGTATATACAGTATATATGTTAACCCTCCGTCGATGGCCTTGGGTGGTTCGAAGTTAACAGGGATTCTGGTTAGATGGTAGCCACGGATTTTTCATTCTATGGTAGCTGGTACTGCTTAGGGGCGTAGGGAATCGTAATAATTGCTTTGTACTACACTCCGATTTCTTCTTGTAGCGGATTGAAAGATTCTGCGTAAATTTACTAGGTTATCCGACAGTTCCCCAATTCTTCTTGAAACGTATCGGAGAAGTTTGTGAGGCAATACTGGTCTTAGTCTTAATTAAGACTTACTGATTTCTGACTTCACTGCTTCTTGAAAATGCTGCGTTATACTAACAAAAATACTTTGGAGAATACGGACTCAAAGGTAGAGTTAAAGATATCTTTTACTGACTTTTACTGATTCAAAAATATTACAAGATATGCTTTCAGCCTCTAGGTCAGATCAGACAGAATAGAATAATAATAATTTGAAAGATTACAACGGTTTATATACGATTTAATTTGGTGACATCATTATTATTTGATGGTGACTCGTTTTTCCGATTCTTAATAGGCTGAATTCTTTTGCTAACTCGATCCATATTATATGGATCTTGCAGAAACTGATAGAGCAAAATATTTTAAGATGAAGGTAAATTCTGGTGTAACAGCATATTGAAAAATCTGATGTTATCATGATTTGAGGTGTCAACTAAAAATGGAAATTAAGATATGCATTTAACTAAAATTAAATGCTTAAAATTTAAAATTGAATGTTAATTCAGGATATGACTTCATCTTTTATGATTTAAGAGAGAAAAAAATGAACTTTGCAAAATTTAACAAGATTACATGATTAAGTTTAATATAAAAAATTATTACGTAATTAAAAAAATAAATAATTCATCAAGTACTGGATAGGAAATTATTTAACAAAAATAAAATAGAAAGAAAATTAAATTTTTTATTATTTTCCAAACTTGCATGAATTTTATATACAGTTAGAGTGTCATGCGAGTTTGGACTTTATATGCAAAAATGAATGTTAAAATTATCATTTATATATATATATATATATATATATATATATATATATATTGACGTACGCGCCCAATCCGTATTTTTATTTATGGTATTGAACGCCCGTTCTCTATATTAATTTTATCTCTTAATTTCGTTCAGGGATTATCGGCCTACCCAAGACGGATGGCCCTTTAAATTGATAGGCTAGGTTCCTTCGGCTTTCCACAAGCCTACTTGGAACGTTAATTTTCCCCAGCTAACAAGAGGGGTCTATCACAAGGTATTTAAAACAACACACGCCTCTTATAAATTTTATTAAATGTTACTTGACACAGTACATGCATTTAATATTTTATTTTGTATTACATCTATAAAATTTCAGACAATACAATAATCTTAACGTCAAAGACAAAGTTCACAGTGATTGACTTCAAATCGTTAAATTGATCAACAATGATAAATCTAAAGAAAAGATTAACAGTTATCGGAATTTCAATAATTTATAGATCGAGGGTTTTATGTTTTAGTGCAAACAAAAAATACATAACAATAAATGAAGTGGTCGGAATTCGACCCAGATATTCAAAGGATAAATTTACTTACTAAAGGGTAGGAGACAACTTACTCCCACTTGTGCTGCGTACGGTCCGTAGATTTACGGCCCGCTACAAAGCTTGCAAACTCTACAATGTTAACTAACGGGACTTCTTTCTGAACCCAAATGGACGGATTCAGGAAATTAGGGCCCAGACGTACCCTATTTCTTATTTAAGTGAAGCTAAATTTACTTAAGAGACCGTTCACAAAACTCTTGGTCCGTTGGTTAACATTAATTAAGTTACAATCAAATTCTCGGTTAAGGTCGCTAACCTTCAAGTGAATATTCTCAAATTTCCGCGTAAACGAATTTCATGAACTATAAGTTCTTAATTTTTACTTTAGTGACAATTGATTCTTTCAGTTTTAAGTTTTCTTACTTTTACGCGCCGATTTCCGCGTAAGCTAATGACATGGTATACTTTCCGTTTTAAAGTTTATTACGCCACAAGTCTACAGGGTGTTTGTTTAACCACAGTTAACTTCAAGGAGGAACGACTACAACTAACTTTTCAATTCTCGAATTTACTTTACAAATTTGAAGGACCCCGCCTTCCAATATTCTGCAAACCTATCAAATCATTTATTTTCCCAAGATCGTCCCTCCAGAAGGCTATTACCCATACAAGAGAGAAAGAAGGCGTCTTTACTACGTTTCCCAGGATCCTGGGCCCCCTGATTGGAGCTGGACCTGATTTCCGAGTATAGACCCCTCCTTCTTCCCACGAAATACATTTAAATACCGTTAACAGATTCGAAGCCCTAAGTTTATGACCCCCTCGTGGTTCAACTTTAGCAGCGTCTTCGAATCTGTCTTACAAAAGTCACACCATCATGCAAAAGGAGATATTAAAATCTTCGACCTCGCGAAAGGGAAACCACGCATTTGAACGCACGTCCAAATCCGTTGGATTACCCTTCTCGCTGGGGTCGGGTCTCGGTGATAAACCTCTGTCCCCACGTGGCTTGGCTTTATTACTTCTCTGATAATCCGAACTAAGATAGAACAACTTTAAACAATCTGAAACACTTCGGATTTATTCGTTCATGAACGTTTAAAAACCAAACCACACTGCGTTCAGAGATGTACACCTCGAAATCTTAAGAAACAATCCTTCACTTATTTTATAAAAGATCTCTGCCTGCAACTTCATGGTTACGACATCCCTCCCCTCCTTTCATTTTGCACTCCGATGCAAACTTTCTTAACTAGGGTCGGGTATTATCACTTTTATTCACAAAAACTTTCCATTTACTTGTCCCCTTGATTGGGACACTATCACTGATAGATTTTATTTGTCCCCTTTATTGGGACACCAACACTGACACACTTAATTTTAGTTAACCTCGGGTTCCTCGTAGTGTACTCGAGGTCGGGGCCTAAGAGCATACTGACGCTCAAACGGTGGCCCTGGGAAAGCAGCCTGTCTGCTTTCTCCGGGGGACCCTATTCCCATAAGGTCCCCGCGAGGAGGTAGTTCGGAAGCACCTGGCGGCTCCTGCTCGCCACTCGGTCCTGCCAGGGGGCAGGAGGTGCACTCCGGTTCACCTCCACGGGTCGATGTTCCTCCGTTCCCTGGGCGAAGCTCTCGGGGAGGAAGTAGCTCGGAGGCGCCCGGCGGATCCCATTCCGCCACTCGGTCCTGCCAGTGGGCAAGAAGCGCCCTCCGGTTCACCTCCCCTAGTCGATGTTTCTCCCTGTCCTGGGCGAAGCTCTCCGTGAGGAAGTAGTTCGGAAGCGCCCGGCGGTCCTCGTTCCGCCGCTCGGTCCTGCCAGGGGGCGGGAGGCGCCTTCCGGTTCACTTCCCCGTGTTGATGTTTCTCCTGTCCTGGGCGAAGCTCTCCGTGAGGAAGTAGTTCGGAAGCGCCCGGCGGTCCTCGTTCCGCCGCTCGGTCCTGCCAGGGGGCGGGAGGCGCCTTCCGGTTCACTTCCCCGTGTTGATGTTTCTCCGGTGTCGAGGGCGAAGCTCCCGAGAGGAGGGGCGGTGGCCCTTCCCCCATCTCATCCCCTGCGTCGTCCGCCCCGCCTTGTCGCTCAACGTCCCATGGGGCATCGATGCTGCGGCGGATGCGGTCTCGATGGATCACTATCATGTCCAGTGATCATGTGACGCAGGAGATAAGTGACTGGAGTCTTCTGTTCCTGATGATGTGTGGACCCTCGTACCGGGGCTCCAACTTGCCTCTGCCCGGTCGGGGTAATCAATGTACACCAAGCCATGGGGCGCCTTCTCTTCGAACGGCTTCAATTCCTTGATTCCGTTAGCTTCTCGTATTCCGCATGAACTCTTCCACTCGGCGGTATATTTCGCTCAGACTCCTTTTCGGTCTTCGGCGTATTCCTCTGGGTTGTACGGGCTCCGCACGCCTCCTGTGGCATGCGAAATAGCTTTGAAGGTACGTTGGGGCTCGCCCGTACATCAAGAAGAATGGAGAATACCCCGTGGCTCGATGCACTCTGATGTTCAAGGACAATTCCACGGTGTCGAGGATTTTATCCCAGTCTCGTCCCGTTTCTTTACAAAGTATGCAGAGTTTGATGCATAACTCTTTATTCCGACGTTCGACCTCCCCGTTGCTTTGGGGCTGGTATGCGGCGGTCCTGGTGTCGTACCTCCCAAACCCTGAAGAGCTCCTGCAAGGTAGAGTTCCAGAACTCCTTGCCTTGGTCGGATACTACTGCTGAAGGGGCACCCAGTTTGCACCGTATCAAACGATGGCACTTGTCCGCCACCTCCCGGGCCGTCTTGTCCTTTATTGCTGCCAGTATGGTGAATTTGCTGAAACTATCCACACACGTGAGGATATAATGGCTGCCTTCCACGGTCGGAGGAAGGGGACCAACTAAGTCCACGTGCAGAAGTTCCCAAGGACTGTGGCCTCGCACACAAGGCATTGTTTCCACAGTCACTTTCCGCGTCCATTTGTTCCGCGCGCACGTGTCGCACGCTTGGACTACCTGCGTACCTGTTGAACCATACCTGGCCAAAATAAAGGTCCCGTAGGATTTCTGTAGTCCGGCAGCTCCCGGATGCATGCTCCCGACGTCAGTGTGGGCTTTCCAAATGAGCTGCTCTCTCAACTTTTTAGGAACTACGATGACCTCTCTTCCGTTCGCATCGATGTAAACCAGCAGGTTCCTCACTAGTTTGACTCTCGACGGCTGGATGGGCTTGGTTACGGACCAGCTGAAAGCCTTTCCTTCTTCGATGGCTGCTCGAATTGCCGCTATTTCAACGTCCTTCTACTGTTGTTTGCCGATTACCTTGCGATCAATGATCGCTTTGTTCGGATATTGCGTTCACAAACTCCTTCGTCACTCCAGGCGGGCGGGACAACCAATCGGCCACTCTGTTGAGTTTGCCTTTCACGTACTCGATGAGAACGTCGCAGTCTTGCAATGTCATAACCGAACGCTCTAGTCTTCCATTTGGGCTCTCGGTGTCCTTCCCTCAGAAGCCACTTCAACGGCTTATGGTCCGAACGGACGATGACTCTCTGCCCAAATATAACATTGCTTCAATTCCTTTCTGTTGGTTGGCCTCTTCTTTGGATTGTTGGGGCTTCACCCCGTTCCTGGTGACCACATGGCCTAATTACCCCACCTGGGACTGTAATAACTGTCATTTTTCCAACTTTACCTTTAAGTTGGCGGTGCGTAGGCTATCCAAGGCTCGTTGTACCCTCTCGTCATGTCCTTCTAAAACCTTCCAAGGACAATGAGGTCATCTAAGTAAATCTGTACTTCCTTGTCCAGTTGCTTCGGCAAAATAAAATTCATTACTCTTTGGAACACTGGTGGACTATTGGACAATCCAAACGGGACCACCCTGAACTCGAAATGACCGCTTCCCGTGGGGAAGGCAGTTTTCGAGATGCTATCGTCGTGAATGGCCAACTGCCATCTCCCGAGCGTAAATCCCTGCTCGAGAAGTAATGAGTCCCGTGCAACTTGGCCAAGGTTTCCTCATGATGGGTACTTATATTGTCCTTGCTGCCATTGACGTCCCAAGGTCTATAGTCTACACAAAGCCTCAGGGCCCTACGCTTCTTTTCTTCAATCGCTTCCCCTTTGGCTCCTGTGGTCACTCTTCATTCCTAGTGATCACGTGGTCCTGGCACTCTACCTGTGACGGTAGTAGTTAATCTTCTCTTTCCCTCGTCGGTCTTCTTCTTCAAGACTTTGCGCAGAGACACGCGACTGGTTCTTGCTTCCTGGGCAGTTTTTCGTAATGATCGTTGTGGGGTACGTTGATATTTAGCAAGAACAGCTACGGAACTATCTTCGCCAGGAGAGGAATGAGGACGTCCACTACGAGGTCTTACCAAAACACTATCAGCACAATTTAATCGTTTCACCACCTTTCCAATCATTACATGACTTGGCTTCAGTCTGTCAAAATAAAGTCTGTGGGATTAATCATACAATTCTCATTGATTTTTACCATGTAATAAAACTAATTTTACGTTTTCTTGTGGGGTGTAATCAGACCAGAACGAGAAAACATTAATATTCCGTAGTAACGGACTTTTGTTGCACCTGTGTATATATATATATATATATATATATATATATATTATATAAAGAGTGTACATGGAATACATCTTTTAATATCGCAGATTCTCGATATATATAAATGAGCATAGTGAAACGGCTTCGAATGACTACATTTGCTTTGTACAACCCGACAAAGAGTTCATTTAGAACACGAAACCCTACTTCAATCTTCGTTTAACATTTAAATATATATATAAACTGTAGAGGAACCTATTTATAACTTTTAGCTAGTCAGTAAAAAGTATAAAATGGCGCCGAAGATATAAGAAGTGAGCAACTTCGATTCGGGAAAAAAAAATTTCTATATGCTGTGACCTTTGTATCGGCAGTTTAGCCCCTTTCCCCCTTTCCCCTTTAACCCCTTTCTGGCAATTTTTAATTAAAATTGTCACCCCTCAAATTAACTTCTATATTTTTTCATTATAAATTATATTTGATAAGAAATTGAAAGTTTAATGAATATAATTGGAGTCAAAATAGGGAATAATAATGATGGAGTTACCTAATCTAACCTCCTTCGCGATATCTAAGGTCCTATGACAGAGGAGACCTACAGCTTTACGTGAGATCTGAACCGCAAGGGGGTCGCTACATAATCCGGACGAAGAGGACGGTCTCCCATCCAATTACTCTCCAGACCCAGTGTTGCTTAACTTTGCTGATCGAGGGGAAACCGCGTTACGACACTAACCACAACGTAGCCCTCCAAAATAGGGAAGGAAGCATATTGAACAGAGAGGGTATTCTATAGGACTCTGGCCCTTAATTTCGGTTCTCTCTTCCTCCTTCTGCGTGGTAATGGGGGCAATTTTGCTGGCGGTCGCCCTTAGCCCCTCCTACCTGCATTAAAAAAAAAACCGCAAGCGTCCGTAGCTCAATGGGCAACACCATTTCACAATAACCGAATTCAAGACACTGAGGTCAGGGATTCGAATCCCGATTCGAATCGCTTATTCGAATCCCGATTCGAATCCCTTACTAATAAAACTGGAGTTTGCGTAATGGGCCGCACTCGTCTGCCCATGCAGAGCGCTGTACCAGTTCCTTGCCAGTTTCAGTGATTATTATTTTATAAGAATGACGCAGAGGTTGAATATTAATTAATCTCTGTTCGAAAGCCCAAGGTTTGATCCCTGCGGCCAGATTCTAATTTCAACAGAAAATTGTTTAAAGTCTCTCTCTCTCTCTCTCTCTCTCTCTCTCTCTCTCTCTCTCTCTCTCTCTTTCTCTCTCTCTCTCTCTCTCAATAAATAAATAAATATATATTCACAGAGAGAGAGAGAGAGAGAGAGAGAGAGAGAGATATGCGATTATAGGATTCAAAGAACATTTGTAATGAAGATTGTAATTTCGTTTCCCTTTATTTGATGCTGCGATGGAAATCAGATGCAAATAATTTAAGTGTTTATTTACTTGTATAAACACATGTAATTACTTCTGTATTAACTCATCCACAGACACAATCAGATTGTTCCTTCATATATGTGTGTGTGTGTGTGTGTGTGTGTGTGTGTGTGTGTGTGTGTGTGTGTGTGTGTGTGTGTGTAATACAATGCCAGCTGCTTTACAAAGAATAAAATCCGGGTCCAGGCCCTTATAATATGATTAGAAATGAGTTTTGAAGGAGGATGAATGGAAATTATGGAGAGAGAATAGGAAGTTGTTCTGGAAGGAAGTGTGGAAGTGCAGGGATGAAACTATGAAAGAAAGTTTGAGAGTAAGTAGAGAATGCGAGAATGGTCACAGAGAATACGGATCTACGGAACAGATGGAAGGAATATTTCAGGGGTTTGATTGGTGGAATAGATGAGACGAGTGCAAATATGAATATGGTGGAATTTGGCGGTGTGAAGAGGATACGTGAGAGAATGCTTGAGAATATAACCGTGGATGAAATGAAAGCGGAGGTTCGCAAACTGAAAAATGGAAAAGCGGCATGTGTGGATGGAATATATGATGAAATGATTATGTATGAGGAATTGAAAGGGTTGGGGTGGTTGTGGTGCGTATGTCAGACGAAATTTGATAACGAAGTGATTGCTAGACGACGTGGCCTTCTACCTTTAAAATATTTAATTTTATTGATAATTATTTTTATTTACATAAGTACGAAAATTTTTGCCCGTCTAATTTTTTAAGTCCAAATATCTTTACGAGCAAAGAAAAATCCTGAAAAATTGACTGAGTTTTTTTAGTGGTTGATGGCAGCCACATTTCTTTACATAGCGCCTACCCTCGAACCATCTTGTATCGTCCTTCTCCCCTTGTATCGGGGAAGGTGTATGGTAGGATAGTAATATCCTACAGGATATACCTATTCCTACAGGAATAGGTAGGGCCTGTCGAATCGGTTGTATGCAGATGATGCTGTGCTATTTGCCCAGAATGAGTGTGACATGGGAGAAGTTAAGATTTTTGTGGCAATGCGCGAGAGAAGACTGTTGAAAGTGAATATGGATAAGAGAAAGTTATTGCTTGTGAAGAGAAAACAAAATTCGGACTGTCATGCGATGGTGAATGGTAAGACATTAGAGGCGGTAGAGTCTTTTAAGTATCTGAGATGTGTGAAGAGGTACGAGTGCGGATGAAATTAACAGTAGAGTGAATCGAGGAAGAAAGGTGGCAGGTGTGCTGAAAGCGGTTGTGAGAAAGCAGAGACTCGATCGAGACGCTGTGAGATGTTTACATGAAGGTGTGTTAGTACCGATACTTTTGTATTGGTGTAAAGCACTGATATTGCATAAAAAGGAGAAGTCAAAAGCAACAGCGGTTGAGACGGATAACCTGAGAAGTATATATGGCGTGCGTCGGATTGATAGAATAAGAAATCGTGTTGTTTTGGAAAGATGTACAGTAGTTTTCAGAAGTCACTGGAAGTGAAAATTAAGGAAAATGTGTTAAGGTGGTTTTTTTTATGTAGAAGGAAGAGGCCACGAACGGGTGCCCACAAAAATGCCCACCTTTATAAGAAAGAGAGAGCCAAAATCAAGGTCTCCAAGGCTCACGATGCTATTTTTTTATAAATTTTTAAAAGATTGTGTAGTATGTAAAATGCATGTATGTATAGGAAAGAATAGATGGAGAAGTGTATGTTTGAGAGCATGCTGGACTGCTCACAGGGTAGATGAGACAGAAAAAGATCAGCTAAAGAGGATAGTGACAGGAGAAACAGGAGTTCCAGCACTCGCTGTCTCCTGCCTAACGTCCACCCCGGAGTAGTACTTCCCTGGTCGATTCGTGTCTACAATCTCCTCCTTGTAAATGGAAGTTTGGACATGTTGAAGGAAAGGAAGATGGCAGAATTGTGAAAAGAGTGTATAAGAGTGTTTGCGAAGATAGAAGGAGGTGAGGAAGTCCGAGGAAAAGATGAATGGACATAGTGAATGATTGCGTGAGTAATCGTGAACTTGATTAACCTCTTGACGACTGAATTTTTTGTAGGGTTAAGTTATAAATGCGTGTATTGGAAACGGTACATATTCGACCCAGTGGTCCAAAAGAGGTTAAGTGAAGCACAAGAAGTGGCTGCAAACCAGTTGAAATAGAGGAGATTTGTTCAAAATATGTAAGGCTCTTTTTTGCCTTCTTACCCCAGATCTTTGGGAAATTAGATTTTTTATAATGTATGTAGAAATGAATGCTTCTCATTTAACATTTTGAACTGGTTTGAATCTCTTCGCAGTGCAGCAAAGGTGAAATGTCTATTTATTTCGTAGTTTTAATGGTCTTTAATTACTTAATTTAACCTCCGAAACATTTGCTTGATTAATGTTTCAGATTTGGGAGGTAGATTCTGTCGTTGGTTATTTGTCTATTTTGAGTCTGGACGTTAGTGTTAAAATTTTAAACAGATAAACAAAAAGTTAAAAAGGATTTTAAACGAAATAATTATATGTAAATGACCTTAATGCGATTTACTTAAGCTTTTGATTTAAAAGCGTTTTCTCTGCTTGAATCTACACAAATTGTAGATTCTTTTAAAAAACATTCGAAAATATACACCGAATTTAATCCTCACTAAAACACACACACACACACACACACACACACACACACACACACACACACACACACACACACACTCTAAATAACTGTAGTGAACATAACATTGTCAGATAATGCGAACCTTACCCCAAAATTCAAGCCCTGATGTCGTATTAAGTTCATGATAAATATAAGATTATTAAATATTTTGTAGATTTCCCCCTAAAATGAGGCAAATTAAGTTTGAACAATAGTAATTAAAGATAACTGGGTGCGTGGAAAAGTCAAAGCGAGTATAATAGAGATAAGGCAAGGGAGGTTAATGCTAATTTTAAATGAGATTCAAAGGCGCTTCGCGGTAGTTTCGTGCCAAAATCGAGCAAAAATCTTTAATGAAAAAGTCTTTTAGCATTTTGTACAGTTCGATCAAAAAGTTCTGCGGTCACACTTCATCAATGTTATTTCTCATCAATAAATATCGGTCGAAACAGTGGGTTCAACGCCAGAATTTTTTTAGCCGACTGTAATTACAATCAATTAGGAGGGCCAGAAACTGGCACAGCGCTCAGGCCAACTAATGTGGCCCATTGCGCTAACTCCCCGATTATTATTACCAGTACCAGTGTCTTCAGTTCGCATTTAGGGAATCAGTGTCACCCACTGAGCCACCACGGGCGCTAACAGTACGTCCGGCAAAGTAATAAAAGATATTGACAGACTGGAATTACGAAGTATTGTCTTTAGTAAAAGAACCTTTTATGGCATATCATTGTATGTATAGTGAAAAGGTATGTACTGTATGTATGTATGTATGTAGGCATAGGCGGATTTACGTATAGGCAGAGTAGGCACCTGCCTAGGGCGGCAAATTCTGTCGTATTTCAACCTAAATTGGGCAAAGAAAACGAAAATGGATTCACAAATAAGTTTTAAAACAAAAAAATAGCAACCTCTAATAGCAAACTAGCGATATCAAATGACACAACTATAAGGCACTTTAATCACTGCCTAGGGTCGGCAAAATGCTAAGTACACCTTTGTATGTAGGTGCGTAGGTATGTAGGTATGTACGTGCGTAATTATGTAGGTACGCACTTATCTACCTGATCCATCTCTCTTTCTATCTATTTATCCATCTGTCTCCATCTATTCATCTATTTCTGGATAAAAAAACATCTCGTATAATCTCGTATCTTCCTAAATTATGAGGATACGCTTAAAAATAGGCCAATAATAGCTTGTAATCTCAAAAATTCTTATCAAAATTGCACAAGGGAAAATATTACATTTCTGCTTTTTCATGTTATTTATGTCTTCAATCTACGACACATTTTTTATTTTGGAGGGAATTCTAATTATAAAAATGATAGATTTATCAGGTATGAAGATTTATTAAGAATGAAGATTTATTAAGATTTTTAATAGATTTATTAAGTATAAAGATTTATTAAGATTATTAATAGATTTATTAAGAATGAAGATTTATTAAGATTATTAATAGATTTATTAAGAATGAAGATTTATTAAGATTATTAATAGATTTATTAAGAATGAAGATTTATTAAGATTATTAATAGATTTATTAAGAATGAAGATTTATTAAGATTATTAATAGATTTATTAAGATTATTAATAGATTATTAAGAATGAAGATTTATTAAGATTATTAATAGATTTATTAAGAATGAAGATTTATTAAGATTATTAATAGATTTATTAAGAATGAAGATTTATTAAGATTAGTAATAGATTTATTAAGATTATTAATAGATTTATTAAGATTATTAATAAATTTATTAAGTATGAAGATTTATTAAGATTACACCGGTCTGCATGAAAATCGATTTCTTTATTTTGAGTTGTGATTCTGAAGCAGTTCGCTGCGCTGAATTAAAAAATGCTACCAGTTTTTTTTTCTATCACCCACAGTTTTAAAGTTATTAGCAAAACAATTTTGGGGCGTTTTGTAATTTTTACCTTTTTTATTTAATTAATTTCTTTTTCATATTTTTCAGATAGATAATTCTAACATTACGTCTTTAAAATTTTAATAATGGCTTCTAGAGGATGTACCCATAGTCCAGACATATTTTGTTATATTTGTGGTCGGTATGTTGTTGTAAAACAAAGGACAAATGTAACGACCTTCATTAAGAGAGCTTATCATGCTTATTTTGGAATTAAATTAGGAGATCAAGACAAAAGTTGGGCTCCACACAAGGTTTGTCTTACGTGTGTTGCGGCACTAAGGAATTGGAGCAAAGGTAAAAAGAAAAGTTTGCCATTTGGGATCCCTATGGTATGGCGCGAGCCTAGAAACCATACCGACGATTGCTACTTCTGTTCTTGCAATGTTAAAGGTTATAATGCAAAGAATAAAGAGAGCCTTCAATACCCAAGTCTTCCATCTGCAATTAGGCCGGTACCCCATGGTCCAGAAGTTCCTATTCCCCGCCCACCCGAGAGTCTGGATCAATACAATTCAGATTCTGATTCAGCTCCAAATCCAGACAATGATGATGTTTATGAACAGCCAACAGCTGACCGAGATCCTCCTAAACCATTAACCCAAGCGAGAACAATTTATTGGCATCCGACACATACTTCGCTTGGTACAGAAATCGTGAGAAAGACTTCGTGCATTTTTTAGAAGAAGATGGTCCCTTGGTATTTTGCAAGGACGTCACAGGATTAGTGTGCAAGCTAGGCATCGAATACCAAACCAGTGACTGGAGGTTGTTTATAGATTCCTCTAAAACCAGTCTAAAAGGAGTGTTACTGCACAACGGTAACAAATATTCATCAATCCCAGTGGCCCATTCTACTCATTTAAAAGAGACCTATGATAACATGAAACTGCTTCTGGAAAAAATTCAGTATCAAAATCACAGATGGATATTGTGTGGGGATCTCAAAGTCCTTTGCATGTTACTTGGGCAGCAATCAGGATACACTAAGATGCCATGTTTCATCTGCGAATGGGATAGTCGAGCACGTGACCAGCACTGGAAGAGGAAACCTTGGCCTCCTAGAGAGAATCTTACCCCAGGATCAAAGAACATTTTACATGAACATCTAGTTGAACCAAATAAAATCCTCCTACCACCCTTGCACATTAAGTTAGGCTTCATGAAGCAGTATGTCAAAGCATTGAATAGAGAAGGTGAGTGTTTCAACTATCCAAAGATTAGCTAGGAGAAAATAAAGGAAGGTGTTTTTATAGGTCCTCAGATTAGAAAGTTATTGACAGACGATCATTTCCTCAACACAATGACCAATAAAGAAAAAGAAGCATGGCTTGGTTTCAAAGATGTTGTTGAAAACTTCTTGGGAAACTACAAAAGCCAAAATTATGAAAGACTGGTGGAAAATATGCTTAAAAAGTTTTGCGCCTTAGGCTGCAATATGAGCCTGAAAGTTCACTTTTTATTTTCGCATCTTGACCGTTTTCCCGAAAATCTCGGAGATGTCAGTGAGAAGCAAGGGGAACGATTTCACCAGGACATCAAAACCATGGAAAGAAGATATCAAGGAAGATGGCATACAAATATGATGGCGGATTACTGCTGGTGTCTGCAACAAGATCAGCCTAACGCACAGCATAAGAAAACATCAAAGAAGCACCGGTTTAGTCGTCATTAGTCAGATCTACCTTCGTAGTCTTAAGTCTTTGGAATAAGTCCTGAAATGTTTGCAAGTAAAGAAGGTAAATATATTTTTTCTTTCAGTTATTTTTTTATTCTTTCATAAACAAGCAATATGCTTGTCCAAGAGCTAGGAGCTATTTAATTCTGCTTTAATTAGGTTTTACTCTATCACCTAAAGATTTCGTGCTACAAGGGGTGTTGTAATGCCTCATCTGTCCCCAAATGTTAACCACCCATTGATGGGAGGGGAGAGAGTATTTTGCTGGGAACGGGACTGGTTGTTATATATATTACCCTACATTATTATGTAAGCGTTACTGTAGTCTATAACAACAAAATTTATGGTTTAGCATGTGCAATCCAATGTTGGTCTCGATAAGATGGTTCACATTTGGGGATAAATGGGGGATTTATGACACACCCTGTAGTAAGAAAACCATACGTGATAGGGAAAAACTAACTATATTTTTGAGATCAGCGCACTCAAATTATATAGAATCACCAACTAGTTTGTAAAAATCGATCGACAAGTTTTCAAATGT